>OY747713.1:49952723-50215223 GCA_963556495.2 Valencia hispanica | reverse complement strand
TTAATGCAACAGTTGTTTGCAGCACTTTGATTTTCTCTCTTCTCCTTTTCAGGATCCGAGACAAGCAGAGTCACATTTACTTCTACCATTTAAATACACAGGTTTGTACACTGGTGACAATATCTGCATAATTTCTAAGACATGTCTTCTTATTGGGCATTGTGTAAAGCTAAAAGACGCAAAGTCAAGAAATTAGTTAGGGACACAGAGCAGGATATTCTCTTTGAATATAATTTATCAGCTGCTAATTCCAGTTTTGAAACCACAATTCCTATCACAATTTCTTCTGAGTGCCAGCTAGATGGTTTCCCAACAACTTCTGACTTCTCACTAAACAGACCACTAGTCAACAGTGATCAGCTGGAAGATATCAACTTGTGCACTGCACAGACAGATTCAGATTTAGAGTTTGAACCAGTGGCTGACAAAATTCAACCTGAAAGTGACAGTGGCCCTGGCAGTGATGATGATGATGATGAGTCTAATGAATACTTCTTAAAAACTAGCTTAAAATATTGGGCCACATCCTATTCTGTGTCTCTTGTTGCACTGTCTTCTTTGCTCTCCATCTTAAGGGTGTTTCACCCCACTCTTCCCAAAGATGCAAGAACATTACTTGGAACACCAGCAAGTGTGCCTACCACTAAAATAGAAGGGGGAGAATACTATCATTTTGGGATAGTACAGGGAGTACTTTCACGGTTGCAATGTTTGAGTTTAAACTCACTACTCTTGTATTACAATTCAATGTAGATGGTCTACCTTTATTCAAAAGTTCAAAGCTTCAGTTCTGGCCCATACTTGGGTGTCTGAAATGTGATTACACAAAGTCCCCTTTTCTTGTTGGTATCTTTTGTGGTGAAGGCAAGCCAAAGAGTCTTTCTCAGTACCTTGAACAATTTTTGTCGAAGGTCTTAAGAATGTACTGAGCAATGGCATCATGTATCTTGACAAGCAGTATGAAGTTCAGGTTTCCTCTTTTATTTGTGATGCTCCAGCCAGAGCCTACCTTAAACAGATAAAGTCACATAATGGATATGCAGGATGTGACAAGTGTTTTCAAGAGGGAGTATGGCGAAATAAAATGACATATCCAGAAACCAAAGTGAGGCTAAGGACAGACAGCAGTTTCAAGGATAGGGTTGATGAGGAGCACCACATTGGAACCAGTCCTTTATCTGAGGTGGTTAATATGGTGTCCATGTTTCCGATTGACTATATGCATCTCAGCTGTCTCGGGGTAACTCGAAAACTCTTGAATATGTGGTTAAAGGGAAAGAAGACAACAAGACTTCCATCACAAACTGTAGGGACAATTTCTGAGAAACTCCTTAAGCTGCGGTCCCACATGCCCTGTGAATTTAATCGAAAACCAAGGGCACTAGCTGAACTGGATCGGTGGAAAGCAACTGAGTTCCGTTCATTTATGCTTTATTGGGGCCCAATTGTTTTGAAGGACTGTGTTCCAAGTGACATATATGACAACATTATGTTGTTTTCCGTCGCCATGTATTTGCTGCTTTCCCCAGGTATTTCTGAGGAAATGCTATCTTTTGCAGAGAGGTTAATGGTGTCTTTTGTTCAACACTATGGGCAGTTATACGGAACAGATTAAATTGTTTACAATGTACACCAGCACATTCATTTGGCTGAGGAATAAGAGCACTTTGGCTCTCTAGATAGTATTTCAGGATTCCCCTTTGAAAACTATCTGGGAGAAATTAACCGACTTGTGCGCAAACCACACCAGCCTCTACAGCAAATAGTTAAAAGGTTATCGGAAATTTCATAAATTGAGGCACCACATCCCAAAAATGAACAAATATTACACAAAATCCACACTGATGGTCCTTTACCCCACCAGTTCACATCCTCTCAACAGTACAAGAAGGTTTTCACTAATCATTTCACTTTATCAACAAAGGTTGGAGACAATTGTTTTGAAGTGGGAGATTTCTTTGCGTTAGTGGTGAATATTCTGAAGTCAGATAAATATATATATATCATGTACAGACGATTCAGAACTAGTTCCATTTAGTTTAGTTAATTTAGTTCCCTTTTAGTTGTTAAAGGAGATGGAGTAGGGTATTTCTTCTTTTTTCTTTAAAGGTACAATTCCCTAATGGTGGGACAGCCATCGTTCTGCAGAGCTGGCTGAGAGACAAGACATTGGCATGGCCACCCAAGAAAATTCCAATTGCAAAAGCTTTGCAACAAAGGATGGAGCCAGATAATACATGGATCGCCTACAACGATGTCCGCCAACTGATTACATGTCGTTAGTATGGTCTCTGCAACCCATATGAAAATTATTGGGAAAACTTGTATGAGACACACTACAACTTATTCTTGAAAGTGGCTCATTTTTCATTTCTGTCATACATAATATACATACATTTAGGTATGGTATAAGATGTATAGGTTTTGCAACAGCCAAAATGTATGTATATGATGTATGGTAGATGTATGACAGATACAGTACTACTAGTGACTTGAGTTTGAAGAGCTAGATGGGAAAATGCTGTTGCTTTCCACTGAATTCTCCAGAAACATATGAAGAAGCCAGACGAGGGGAACACAAATATAATTCAACCATGTGTGCAACCACAGAAATTGAATCAGAGGAGGAAAAAGAAGAACGGCGAAAAAGAAAAACAAAGTAAGTGATGTTCACTGGAAGTTACTTCTGTCCCCTCACAATTGAACTAGTTATCTATTATTATTTATCATAATTAATAGTAAGGAGGTCACAGCAGGATTATTTTATCTTGACTTTGGCTTGATAAAAAATGGACTGATGTGTTTATTTTTATTCAGGCCAACTTCTCTTTACATGGATTCTGACTCTGATGAGCCATCTGAAGTCAAGAAAACACGTCTTTCACGCCCGCCTGATGTCAGAGTTCCAGATTCATGGTCACAACTGGCAAGAAGTGGTAAGTCACATGTATTTCTGCTCTGTAACTGACCCTACCACTTTGTAACATACAGCCCAGGTGGCTCTAAACACCACAGAATTTAATGTATTGTAGAATTAGATCATGCTTTTAGGTTGAGAGTTGTGCAAAAACTAATCATGTTTCACACAACTGTTTTGCCCCTTTTGCAGATATGCTTGCAGGTGCCAGTGCATCAAATGCATCAGCACATTACCAATTTCACCATGGTAAGCTCTCAAATAATGGTATAAGTAAGTATATATACTCTTTATCCCGTGAGGGAAACTTAGTCTCTGCATTTATCCAAATCCGTGAATTAGTGAAACACACTCAGCATACAGTGAACACACAGTGAGGCGAAGCACACACTAATCCCGACGCAGTGAGCTGCCTGCTTGGGAAGCAGTGAGGGGTTAGGTGCCTTGCTCAAGGGCACTTCAGCCGCTTTCTACGGGTCAATTTGTTTGATAATTTGTTTTTATCCTTGTTTAAGACCTCGCCATCCAAAAGATGACAGGGATGCTTGCTGAAGTGCTAGTGGCGGTAAAGGAACTTTCAAGTGATGTGCAGTTCATCATGGGGGAACTGGCCGAGGGTAAAACCCCAGCTAGTGGACCAGCCACAAGCCAAGAGCCGTTCCCCATCCAGCTGCCCATCACCAACGAGGAGGACTTTAATGAGGCCGAAGCCCTTTTAAAAACAGAGGCAGTCCGACAAAAGATGGGAATTTGTTTGATAAACTGAGATGCATAATGAGACATTCTGCATATTAGGCAGGGCCTTACCAGGCGCTACTGGGCCTTACCACGTACCCCACCCCCTACCCCATAATCCAACAAAACCAACTTTTTTTGAATGTTCTGACCATGCTGAACATTGATCATGTCACGCTGCCCTAATTACCCTCTTCACATCATAGTCCTCACTTTTGTCTCTCAAATCATTCACACCTGATCCATACTCACCTCCTGCCTTTATTATCCGTCACTTCCCTTCACTCAGTGCCGGATCCTTGTTGTGTTGATGTCTCGTGTGCCTACCTTATTGTCCTGCTTCCCGATGTCCTGTCTCTCCGTTCCTGCCATCACCATCATCCACATCACTCCACCGTCATCACCATTAGTAAATATCCTTACACCCAGTGGCGGCTGGCCAATAGAGGGCGCCGCCCCCCCATTGTTTCCCAAGTGTTTTTGATTTTGATTTTTAAATCGTTTTTAACAATAATCACATATTCTAAGTTAATTGTGAGTTTAAATTCGTAACAAAGTATCATATATAAAAAAATATATAATTTTCATAGAAAAAGCTCCCGCTGCTGAGCGGCTGGGGCGACAGAAAGATCTCCCCAGCAGCTCAGCAGCCAGCCAATCACTGACAAGAAGTTCACACAAGGCAACAGGAATTTATCCAATCAGCGTCGTTGATTCGGCCGCTTGAAGGGCGATAGAGAAATCGCCCCAAGGCTGGTGTGAGGGCGGGCAAGATATCTGGTGGTGACATTGGCAGTGTGATTTCTTTATGTTTAGAATAAGAATGCCTCAAGTTGTTAATATTGGCATTAAAATAATCAGTATTTCACATAGTACTGGTATCCAGCCGTTTATGTTCAACTGTTTTGGGATGATTATTGAAAATGACTTGATAAGCTAAATGCACAGCTCCACTACTTCCTGAACTAAGTACAGCCCTTTTATTTCCTGTCTGTATTGGACAAACTGATCAATCCAGGTGTTTCTGACCTCAGTAGTCACAACAACAATGCTCAGACACACCTGGATTAATCAGTTTGTCCAATGATGTAAGACAGGAAATAAAAGAGCTGTACTTAGTTCAGGAAATAGTGGAGTTGTGCACAAAGCTCAGAAAGCACAAGTTTGATTTAAAAAAAGAAAAACAAAACACAGCCCCACCAAGAATATTTTTCACCAGCCGCCACTTCTTACACCTTTCCTCGGCTTCTGCGTTTTGGTCCATGCATCGCACACACATTCCTGACAGATCAGAATGTTAAGTAAGGAATAATGTATGGAACGCTGGTCATTATCGGGATTTGCCTTGTGAATCAAGTAGAAAGGCTTACATTTTGGTCTCTACTAATTTGGGAAAGCCAATATACCACTCAAACCTTACATTTTCTGAAAGCTTATGTCCTCTAGATGTTATTAAACATGCAAAGACAGACCTTCCCCTAGCTCATGGAGGGTCATGTTCCTATAATGCATTTCCCAACATTTTAATATTTCACTGTTAAATTTTTTTATCCATGTTCCGCATGGTCGGACCTTTAACACCATTGTTCCAATTGAGTTACATCAACAGGCAAACTGTTGTACTGAAATCTATTTTTCCTTTCATCTCAATAGATTGGCCGCTTGGCCATGGTGGGAGGCACCAGCTCTACATGTATGATCAGGAGGATGCTGGCTGCAGCCCTGACAAACGGCCTGGCGTGCAAATTTAGTTGGGCAGGCAAATCTCACAAACAGAACGAGGCCAAGCTGCCATTTAAAGACACTTGCCTGCAAGACTGGATGTTTGGTGAGTTTAACCTAAAGGTTGTATCAGCGATTTCTGCCCCAAAAAGGCCCAAACATAAATGATCACATTCATCTAATCTTTCCTAACGATCCGCTAGCTGCCTGCCCCATAATTAGGCCGTCAAGAAGCTGTGTCTCTGTAGGCAGCCTAGACTCCGAGATCTGTATACAAAAACAATTGCTACATCACTGTTGATGTTCAAACAAAACAGAGCTAGCTCGCTACTCCTCCCCCTCCCTGCCGTGCAATTGAAACTCCTAAACGCGCATCTCGTCGGTTATTGGTTGGAATACTTTGTTTTCCCTTTGAGTGGGGTGGTGAACACTTGTTGATAGCAATTGTTTTTTTGTGTACAGATCTCGGAGTCTAGGCTGCCAATAGAGAAGGTTTTTTTGACAGCGTGCTTATGGGGCAGGCAGCTAGCAGATCGTTAGGAAAGATTCGATGAATGTGATCATTTATGTTTGGGGCTTTTTTGGGCCAGAAATTGCTGATACAACTTTTAATATTCCTTGTGCTGTTTTAACACAGTAACATTGATGGGCATTTAAGGCCAAACAAAAGTATTTTCGGTCTCTACACATTGTTAGTGTAACTGGACTGTTGACATTTCAACTGCATTAGGACTATTGCACCTTGGGTTATTATTTATACACTGCCCGGCCAAAAACAAGTCGCCTCCTGAATTTAAAGTGTAAGTCCGGTGTAAACTGACATAGTCCTGCTGTTCAGCTCACCACATGGGAAAAAGAATGAGACAATTTGGAAAAAACGTAGGCCTAACTGCCATCTTCCTCATGCCCCAATGGGTCTGCTATAAGGTGCCTTTCCATAACTTGGTCTATGTTGCATGGAACATTATCTTTCAGCTGGCAACAAGTTATTTCAACCCAACTGATGCAATGAGTATCTTATCATTCCTTAAAGAACCATTTTGGATTCATGTCTTTCAGTTGCTTCTCGGCAGTGTGACAGGAGGCTCACACAGCAGGCTTTCAGTGACATCACCAAGAATTGGCTTCGTTTATGCCCCTTGGCGTGCAGGAAGCACAAAGAAAAATTAGATGTAAGTGAATTTGATATTCCTAATATTCCTAAATGACTGTTGCATAAGTTGCTCTGCAAAATTTTTCATTGTGAGTGGTGACATGTCTCTTCTTCTCTCCCACAGTGTCCTCTTCATATGGGCTATGGCCCTGGTTGGCCACACACATACACAGCATCACCTCCTTGTTCTTTAATAAATGGTATTATCCACAAAACTAAAAGAATCCAAAATGTGTTTGTTGTTATTATACAGTTGGTCCTATTGTTGAGGGCTTAGTCTTATTGCAAAATAGTGTATTTCATTGGAGGTTGATGTTGATTGTATATACACTACCGTTCAAAAGTTTAGGGTCACCCAAACAATTTTGTGTTTTCCATGAAAAGTCACACTTATTCACCACCATACGTTGTGAAATGAATAGAAAATAGAGTCAAGACATTGACAAGGTTAGAAATAATGATTTGTATTTGAAATAAGATTTTTTTTACATCAAACTTTGCTTTCGTCAAAGAATCCTCCATTTGCAGCAATTACAGCATTGCAGACCTTTGGCATTCTAGCTGTTAATTTGTTGAGGTAATCTGGAGAAATTGCACCCCACGCTTCTAGAAGCAGCTCCCACAATTTGGATTGGTTGGATGGGCACTTCTTGCGTACCATACGGTCAAGCTGCTCCCACAACAGCTCAATGGGGTTCAAATCTGGTGACTGCGCTGGCCACTCCATTACCGATAGAATACCAGCTGCCTGCTTCTTCTCTAAATAGTTCTTGAACAATTTGGAGGTGTGTTTTGGGTCATTGTCCTGTTGTAGGATGAAATTGGCTCCAATCAAGCGCTGTCCACTGGGTTTGGCATGGCGTTGCAAAATGGAGTGATAGCCTTCCTTATTCAGAATCCCTTTTACCCTGTACAAATCTCCCACCTTACCAGCACCAAAGCAACCCCAGACCATCACATTACCTCCACCATGCTTAACAGATGGCGTCAGGCATTCTTCCAGCATCTTTTCAGTTGTTCTGCGTCTCACAAACGTTCTTCTTTGTGATTCAAACACCTCAAACTTGGATTCATCCGTCCACAACACTTTTTTCCAGTCTTCCTCTGTCCAATGTCTGTGTTCTTTTGCCCATCTTAATCTTTTTCTTTTATTGGCCAGTCTCAGATATGGCTTTTTCTTTGCCACTCTGCCCTGAAGCCCAGAATCCCGCAGCCGCCTCTTCACTGTAGATGTTGACACTGGTGTTTTGCGGGTACTATTTAATGAAGATGCCAGTTGGGGACCTGTGAGGCGTCTGTTTCTCAAACTAGAGACTCTAATGTACTTATCTTCTTGCTCAGTTGTGCAACGCGGCCTCCCACTTCTTTTTCTACTCTGGTTAGAGCCTGTTTGTGCTGTCCTCTGAAGGGAGTAGTACACACCGTTGTAGGAAATCTTCAATTTCTTAGCAATTTCTCGCATGGAATAGCCTTCATTTCTAAGAACAAGAATAGACTGTCGAGTTTCAGATGAAAGTTCTCTTTTTCTGGCCATTTTGAGCATTTAATTGACCCCACAAATGTGATGCTCCGGAAACTCAATCTGCTCAAAGGAAGGTCAGTTTTGTAGCTTCTGTACCGAGCTAAACTGTTTTCAGATGTGTGAACATGATTGCACAAGGGTTTTCTAACCATCAATTAGCCTTCTGAGCCAATGAGCAAACACATTGTACCATTAGAACACTGGAGTGATAGTTGCTGGAAATGGGCCTCTATACACCTATGTAGATATTGCACCAAAAACCAGACATTTGCAGCTAGAATAGTCATTTACCACATTAGCAATGTATAGAGTGTATTTTTTTAAAGTTAAGACTAGTTTAAAGTTATCTTCATTGAAAAGTACAGTGCTTTTCCTTCAAAAATAAGGACATTTCAATGTGACCCCAAACTTTTGAACGGTAGTGTATATATATATATATATATATATATATATATATATATACCGTATATATATATATATATATATATACCGTATATATATATATATATATATATATATATATATATATATATATATATATATATATATATATATATATATATATATATATATTTATATATATATATTTATATATATATACCGTATTATACTCATTAATTCAAGCAGGATACCAGACCAGGTATATCTTCTATGGAGAGAAAAACACTGAGAGAAAACAATGTTAACAGTCGAAATAACAGAATGTACTGTAATACAACTTGAGAGTAGTAGTTGAAAAAGAAGTAGCAGAGTGAAGAAAATTATTAAGTCTGTCCTCCAGCAGTCTAAGCCTATAGCAGCATAACTACAGAGATAGCTCAGGATGACCTAAGCCACTCTAACTATAAGCTTTATCAAAAAGGAAAGTTTTAAGCCTGGCCTTAAAAGTAAACAGAGTGTCTGCCTCACGGACTAAAGCTGGGAGCTGGTTCCACCGGAGAGGAGCGTGATAACTAAAAGATCTGCCTCCCATTCTACTTTTAGAAATCCTAGGAACTACAAGTAAACCTGCATTCTGAGAGCAAAGTGCTCTGTTGGGAACGTATGGAACAATCAGATCTCTGATGTATGATGGAGCTTGATTTTTTAAGGGCTTTGTATGTAAGAAGAAGGATCTTAAATTCTATTCTGGATTTAACAGGGAGCCAATGAAGGGAAGCTAAAGCAGGAGAAATGTGATCTCTCTTTTTAATATTCATCAGAACTCTTAATGCCGCATTTTGGATCAACTGAAGGTTTTCAATGGCATTTTGTGGACTACCTGATAGTAAAGAAACAGTAGTCCAGCCTTGAGGTAACAAATGCATGGACTAGTTTCTCAGCATCACTCCTGGACAGGATGTTTCTAATTTTAGCAATATTCCGGAGGTGAAAGAAGGAAATCCTAGAAACCTGTTTAAAATGGGATTTAAATGTCAAGTCTTGGTCAAAAATAACGCAGAGGTTCTTTACGTTATTACTGGGGGCCAATTTAATGCCATCCAGATGAAGTGATTGACTAATCAGTTTCTTTTTTAGAACTTCTGGTCCAAAGACAGCAACTTCTGTCTTGTCAGAATTTAAAAGCAAAAAGTTTAGATTCATCCATGTTTTTATGTCTTCCAGAGATGCCTGTAATCTACCTAACTGACTGGGTTCATCAGGATTTATGGTTAAATATAGTTGTGTATCATCAGCATAGCTGTGGAAATTTATCCCATGCTGTCTAATGATTCTACCAATTAGAAGCATATATATGGTGAAAAGAATTGGTCCAAGCACAGAACCCTGTGGAACTCCCCAAGTAACCCATGAGAGTGAAGAATATTGATCATTTAGATGAACAAACTGGAATCTGTCAGACAAATATGATTTAAACCAGCCTAGTGCTGTTCCTTTGATCCCTGCAACATGTTCAAGCCTTTCTAAGAGAATATTGTGATCGACTGTGTCAAAAGCAGCACTGAGATCTAACAAAACCAGAACAGACACAAGTCCATTATCTGAGGCCATGAGAATATCATTAGTAACCTTCACCAGTGCTGTCTCAGTGCTATGATGAGCTCTAAAACCTGAATGAAACGCTTCAAACAGCTCGTTACTGTTTAGATGCTCACAGACTTGATTAGCAACAATTTTCTCAAGGATTTTGGATAAGAAAGGAAGGTTAGATATAGGTCTGTAATTCACTAAGTTATCTTGATCAAGGGAAGGTTTCTTGAGTAAAGGTTTAATTACAGCTATTTTAAATTCTTGTGGTACGTACCCGTTTACTAAGGATAGATTCATCATATTCAAAATGGGGCCAGGAACCAAATCGAACACTTCTTTAAATAATTTGGTTGGGATTGGGTCCAACATACAAGTTGAAGGTTTAGATGAAGCTAATATTTTTGATAATTCCGAAAGCTTGACTGAATCAAAACAGCCTAAGTACAAATGAGGTTTTACAGTTCTTTCCGATGCTGCCTCATTTACTGAGGAAGAAGTAACCATGTTTGGAGGATGCCAATGATTTTTTAAAATAGAATTAATTTTATTTATGAAGAATCCCATAAAATCATCACTGCTAAGAGCTGGGGGAATAGTTGGCTCAACAGAGCTATGACTGTAAGTTTGGCAACTGTACTAAAAAGAAACCTAGGATTGTTTTTATTTGCCTCTATTAATGATGAAAAATATGCTGTTCTAGCTTGTCGAAGGGTCTTTTTATACACCAGTAGACTGTTATTCCAGGTTAAATAGGAATCCTCTAGGTGTGTAGAGCGCCATTTTCTCTCCAACTTCCTAGTATTCTGCTTTAAAGTATGCAACTCTGCGTTAAACCAAGGAGTGAGCCTCCTATTGCTCGCCACTTTCTTTTTTAAGGGGGCTACACTATCTAATGCCAAACGCAATGAGGAAGTAACGCTGTGAACCAGACCATCAATTTCTGAAGGGTTATAGATAGAATTGCTGCCATCCACTGTGTTACTCTGAGACACTGAGGAAAGTAAGAATGGAACAGATTCTTTAAAAATTGTTACAGCATTGTCTGATAAAGCTCTACTATAATGAAATTTTCTTTCAGATTTAAGATGGTCAGTTAAAGTAAATTCAAAAGTTATTAAGAAGTGGTCAGACAGGACCGGGTTATGTGGGTGGACTGTTATTTCCTCACACTCAATACCGTATGTCAGTACAAGGTCCAAAGTGTGTTTGCCCGAGTGGGCCGATCCCTTTACTTTTTGAGTAAAGGCAATTGAGTCTAAAATAGCACTAAAGGCTGCATTTATACTATCATTTTCAGTATCCACATGAATATTGAAGTCCCCCACTATAATGACCCTATCAGTATTTAATACTAAATCAGATAAAAATGTGAGATCTGATCCAAGAATTGAGAGTAAGGGCCTGGTGGACGATACAAAACCACAAACAAAAATGGTCTTAATGTTTTGCTACTTGGATGAGGAAAATTAAGGGTCAGATGTTCAAAAGAACTGTAGCTATCATTTGGTCTGGGACTAATTAGTAAATCAGAACGAAAAATGGTTGCAACTCCTCCTCCTCGCCCAGTATTTCTAGGAATGTGAAAATTGAAATGACTGGAAGGAGTTGACTCATTTATACTGACATAATCCTCCTGCTGCGACCAGGTTTCTGTGAGACAAACCAATGTGATTATCACAAATCAAGTCATTTACTAACAAAGTCTTTGAGGAGAGAGATCTTATGTTTAATAAACCACATTTAATAGATTTATTTTTCTGTTCAGTCAAAGTAGTATTTATCTTTATGAGATTTCCATAATTTTCTTTTGTTGGCTTAACTTGTAATCCATTTAATTTTGGCTGTGGGCAAGACACTGTTTCTATAGGGTAATGGGTGGGTAACAGTACAGAAGCATATTGTACCTTTATTTAATTTTTAACTTATGAAAAGCATTGCATTATATTGGGGCCAAATTCAAATAAAGTTTGGTTGTACTAATACATGTTTTCTGGTTGTGTTTTGTAATGCATAGTAAAGTAGACTAATTTTGTTTTAATTTAACACTCAGTTTTGTGTTAAAAATAACTCTAATGAAAGTGCTAATTTAACACAATTTATGAGTTAATGAATTACATTTAGATTGTGATAATCCAACACCAAATCAAATGATAAAATACCCCTTTCAATTCTCAATATTTAACACATAGAAGGTGATTTTTTTAACACTGACCTGGAGATAGAAATACATTTTTGAGTGTAATATAGCTAACGCTTTGTGAGTTAAAATTCAACTCTCAAAATGGGTTAAATATTTTCACTTTCCAAAGTGTTAAATTGAACTCCCTGGGACTTAAATTAACATCGCCCAATTTTCTGTGTGCTGTAGATAAAACTATGATGTTTTTAATGCTGAACAGATAGTAGAAGCAACAAAATAGAGTGATACAGGTTATGTTGGTACTTATTGTCATGAGGGCTGTCAGTGGTCTGACCCACATGCAGAACACAAAACAGAGTCCAAAGTAGATTTAAAATGTTTATTGAAAGGAACCAGGAAAGCTTCACTGTAGGGACCTGGGGGAACTGGAAATAGCGACACTGGAGAGAGAAGGGAGTCTGAAGGTCAATAACAGTTATGATGATAATGAGTTTTGAATAGTTTGATGGATCTTACTGTAAATGATGAGAAATGAAGCCAGAGAGGGGGGAAAGGAGTGCGGGATGTCTGCAAGTGTTTCCAGTAGAGGTCCAGGGTAATCTTCAATGGAGGAACCAGAGACGGAGGACTGAAATTGGATGGCGGACAGGGAGAGCTAGGAGCTAGAGCATGGACACGTTGGAAAAAAGGAGCTTGGTGGGTCCTAGACATGGAATGAAACCAGAAGCTTAGACAAAAGCTGGAAGATGGATCACGAGGCAATTTTTGAGAAGACCAGGAGAAACCTTGGAAGGAGCACAGGTAAGTATAAGCACAGGGAAGTTCATGCAAGAAAGGTTTCTGAAAGGTGATTACTCAGGAGAGTACACAGAGGGCTAGAGGGCAATACACTCAGGCCTCGAAGGTCTGACAAGCTAGTGCCATTTTAGCCACAGTGATGGCTCAACCAGCTGCAGGTGCACAAGGAGCTCCACAGCACGGCTCCACCCTCCAGCTGTGATGGACAGGACCTTGTCTCAGCCAGGCCCCCTGGAGGAGATCAATGGAATGGTGAGGAAAAAGAACAGACACAACACAGACCACACAGACACCCCAGACTCATGACAGTTATAACATATTTTCAACATATATGTATAGAAGCTGATAATAATGATAACCCAGCCATCCATCCAATATCTATATCCCTTATCCTTGCAGAGTCATTGGACGGGAGGCAATATTGATAACCACAATTAATGTATTCTAAGAAAAATTATGAAACTTTCTTAATAAAAAAGGACAATAAATTATAATTTATTAAACAATGATTAATTAGGAAAGCAAAGTTAAAATGATTAATTCCAGGAATTTCTGACATAATTCATATGAAGTTCATAAATACAAAATTACCTTTGTTATCTCTTTAATATGTAGGCTTACTTATGTTTTGCATTTATCTAAATATTTATCTAAATCACATAAGATACCTATGTAGAACAGGTGTCACCCAGGGTGACACCTAAGATGAAGTCAGGGTCCCTCTCTCAATTTGAAAAGTTTAAAAGAAGTTGTCTGTTCTTAAAATCCGTGTTGGAAGCAGAAAGAAGTGCTGGAGGTGTTAATTTCATGGATTACTTTTTCTAAATTTAGCTCTCCATTTTTTTCCTGAGTAGTGTAGAATAAATTCTGAATGTCCCCAGGTAAGGTGGCTCTCTCCTCTCTCTGACTCATCACATATTAATTCCTCTGCTGTTTGACCAACCCCAGCAACATTTTCCCCTCCCCGGGTTTTAAAAGCCTAAACCTGTTACCAAGGAAAAATGCAACACATGACGCCAGCTCACAGGGAGGATCAGCCCTCCCAAAAACAGCAATCAGAATGTCATGTAGGTCAGATGATTATCCTTAGAACAAGATGCAGTTCATTCCGAATATCTGTTCTGTATGAGTTTGGACTGCTTCTATACACTAAGAAAAGGTTAAAAATCTAACTGAATTGGTTTGGTAATCAAAATGATTTCAGGGGACTTCCCTGAAAATATATTGATGTAATGTGGCCTTAAATTTCCCAATCTGTTTTTTGACGACATAATCCAATACATTAAGAGTGCTTTCTAATTAAATGCAAAGTTACACAGAAAAGTTGCAAATAAACTAAGGAAGAAACTGAAAATGAGTAACATGGTTTTCCATGAGTGTCTTCAGCAGGCTATAACTCCTAATTAGATTTTCTCATTGAAACTTCATTTTAGAAAGGTAGAGAACACTGCTCTCTCTGCATTGTAATTGAGTCAGAAACTAGCAGTCGGTGCACTGAGCCGGCCTGCCTTTTAAAGAATAATGGCGTCATTTGCTTCTTGTCCATTAACAAGGCATGCGGTGTTATTAATTCCTCAACTTGGTTTCTTGCATTCTCCTAATTAATTCTATTTTGTTTTTCTCGCTAAGGAAGCTTCTGCAGATTAATGATGTGGAACAAAAATGTTGTTGAGATGCTGATGTGCTACATTTACATGGGGTGAAATTTCTGTCATTAGATATAAATGCCTGATGACTACAGTCCCCCGCCCCTCCCCCCCACACCATGCCTTCAGTGCTGGGGTCCCTTGCTCGAAGGCCTCATTCTGTCTGTGTAATTGCTTCAATTTGCAAAGAGAAAAAAATAAACAAACCAGAAAAGCAGAGAGTGCAATGCAGCTCAGCCCCCCCGACAGTGATCCAGGTCACCCCAAAAATCTAATCACTTGTTGCTGGTCCTACTCCAGACATCTCCTGAAAATTTCATGAAGATATGTCAATAACTTTTTGAGCTATGTTGCTAACTAACTAACAGGCAGACAAACCCTGGTAAAACCATAACCTCCTTGGAGGTAAGAAGGAAAACAAACATTTGTCAGGACATCTCTTGCCACCTTAAATGTCATATTATGTCCAAGATATTTAACTTTTATGGTGCAAAAATTTAAGTTTATTTATTTTTGAAAATTACCTATTTAGAGCGAACAACAGAAGTTAAAAAGAAATATATGTCTGATGGCGATGTGATGGCAACAATCTTCCTTTTTTTCCCACTGTTCAGAAAATTCTCAAAAAATACAATCTATTTAAGTGCATGTAGCACTTTCCAATTTGTAAAAAACTTCTTAGGCGTACGTATTTTATGATTAGATAATTTATCACCTTTATTGCAAAGAGAAGTACATTTTTAAATCAGATTTTCAGTGCAAGAAAGTTGCACTTCTAATTATGAAGTGTTCTAATGGCAATTTATTCTAGAAGGCTAATGCATGCTTTATCTGTGGAAACTGGGGACACAGTACAAGATTTGTATTGTCTTCACACATTTTGAGAAGCTTGGATTTCATACAAATAGACTGGTTTCAGGATTTTTGTGTTTTCCAACAAAAAAACTTTGGACCACACACTTAACAACTGTGCCTCCTATGGGATCACAGACTAAATGGTTTATCAAACTACAGTAAATAAAACTCATCAAACTCTTCTGGAAACTGTCACAAAGGCAACAGCTCAAATGAACAATAAATCAAATTTTATTTATAAAGCGCTCTCATACAACAATTGCAGCTAAAAGTGCTTTACAGCAGTCGTCACCAACAACGTGGACGTGGAGGCCGGCGACAGAGAACCTTGTGTTTTGGAGCCAGGGGCGTGTCCAGCGTGGTGGCCTGGGGGGGCACGGGCCACCCCCGCAACCAGACCGGCCACCCCAGGTGCCACCCCGAAGCTAAGACAATCAAACTTAATCAAATATCAAATGTAAGAAGAAGAAGAAGCTCAGATATCTGAGCGTAAGTGAATGCATCATCGCCTGCTGCACTGTGAGCATCACGTGACCTTCAGCAAGGAAGCAGGAGAGACTTTGAAGCAGAGTGAGAGATGGCAGAAACCGATTTTGCCGCGAAAGAAAATGAGAGGAGAATAAAAGTCCCGGTAAGTCACATTAAGTTTGTTGAGTTTAGTAAACTTCGGTGAAATTAGAATACCACGAAACAAAGAACCCTACAAAAATTATTGCAACCGTCGAACATTACAGACAGTAGGCAACTGGGGGGAGCTAATATGAGAGTAAGAAGGTATAATCCAAGTTGTAAGTTGCTGTATGAGATGCAGATTTGGTTGCAGGTGAATACTTAATGTCTGTGTTACCATGCCAGCTGAGCTGACTGCATTTTATCTTCAGCATTGTTCTCTATATCAATATTACCGAAGTTTACTATAAGGCAGCACTTACACTGTGCGGTAGCAAATTCCTCAAATAACTTATTTGCCTGTTCCATGTTATGATTAGAGTAAATCAACCCATGAAATCCCTGTGCCATGTTCATAGACATAGCAGGGATGTTCAGTTCTGGTCTTCAAGGCACTTGTCCTCCAGGTTTTAGATGTCTCCCTTCTTCAACACACCGGATTTAAATGATAATTTACTGGGTTGTGAATAGCTAGCTCTTTGGGGGATTCATTTGATATGAATTGGTTATGTTAGGGCAGGGAACATCTAAAACGTGCAGGATAAGGGCCTTTAAGGACCAGAATTGGACATCCCTGACTTCTAGTCAAGGTTATACATCTTAAAAGTTGTTTGTGATAGAAGTTTTTGCTTTATTTCTTCAGGGCCAACCAGTAGACATAGGGAAAGAGTAAAAAGAATAGCAAGAATGAAAAGATCTCAAAATATTGAGAATTTCTTACTTGTTAAGAAGAGTAAAGTACAACCAGAAGCAGAGAGCATTGTCAGGAAGACGTGGACTGAGAAGCAGTTGTCATTGTCCACAGTGAGTTCTGCAAATCAAGGTATGTGTAAGAATGAACAAGGAAAATGCAAGGAAGGGATGTTAATCACGTCAATAGTTCAACTTATCAGAATATATCACTACAAGGCAGAAATACTAATATTTGGGAATAAACAATTAACCAAGGAAAGGTATGTGTTGTGGTACATAATTGTAAAGCAAAACAAAATCTTGCTAAAAATAACATTGTTTTTTATTTAAAGCCTCAGATCAGCTGAAACACTTAATTTATTTAAATCCAGGTTAAAGACCCACCTGTTCTCCGCTGCATTTGCTTAGGTTTTTATTCTAAGTTTTAAATCTGCAGTTTCTTTTAAGATATATATATATTTTACATTTTGTTGCATTTTAAATCATGCTTTTTATTCCTTTGCTTTTGATTTTTCTGTACCCTGCTGTAATGCTTTTGATGTTTTATGTAAAGCACTTTGAATTGTCCTGTAACATGAATTGTGCTATACAAATAAACTTGCCTTGGCTTAATGAAATGTAATATTTGTATATTATACCAGGCACTTCTTCACCTGTTCATGATCACCCAGATCAGCAGGATGTGGTGCCATATGAGACTACATCTTCTACACCATATACTACACAGGGCCATCCACATGGTATTTGACCTCCAATCTTACTTTTAAGATGAATATTGACAGCCACTTGTGCAAGTGTTGTTCTAGATTAAAATCAATTCTTCATTGATTTTCAAATGGAATCCTTCCTTCCGTAGATATATCTCAAAATCCAGCGGATGAACCTAGACAGCCACACTTGAAGATATTTCCTCGAACAGTACATGGTGGAAAGAAGAGGGCCTTCAACCAGACATGGTATTCACAACACAAATGGCTTGAATATTCTCAAACTCAGGACTTGCTGAAGTTATTTTGGTTTTTAGGGTTGTTAAATTATGATCAACGGTTAATAGTTTCTTTTTCAAGGTTATGGGCCATTTACATGTGCCACCTTTTTTCAAATCTGTGCCCCTACCTGGCCCCCTCAACAAAAAATTTCTAGACACGCCACTGGGCGGAGCAGAACCTTTTGTCTTGGAGGACAACTGCGGACCAGAACCTTGTGTCTTGGAGGCCGGCTGCGGAGCAGAACCTTGTGTCTTGGAGGCTGGCTGCGGAGCAGAACCTTGTGTCTCATGAGGCGGCAGAGCTGAACCGTTTGTCTTATGAGGCGGCAGAGCTGAACCTTGTGGCTTATGAGGCGGCAGAGCTGAACCTTGTGGCTTGGAATGCGGCAGAGCTGAAACTTGTGGCTTGGAAGGTGGCAGAGCTGAACTTTGTTGCTTGGAAGGCAGAAGAGCTGGACCTTGTGGCTTGGAAGGCAGCAGAGCTGAACTTTGTGGCTTGGAAGGCGGCAGAGCTGAACCTTGTGTCTTGGGAGGCGACAGAGCTGAACCTTGTGCTGAGGCAAAGACCAGCTGGACGTAACATTGTGGCGAGGAGATGATCGGCAGAACTGAACCTTGTGGCTTGAAGGCCAGCGACGAGAAAGGGTGCCCCAATGAGTCGTAGAGGACCCTCGGGAGGAAAGCATAGAGGACCCTCGGGAGCAAAGCGTAGAGGACCCACGACATGGCGCTGAAAACCTACGACATGGCGCTGAAGACCCACGACGTGGCGATGAACCCGAGGGTGTGTCCTTCTGTACACCCTCGGCGGAGTCAGGAGCCCACGTGTCCCTCTGGACACCTTGGGCGGAGTCAGGAGCCCGAGGCATGTCCCTCTGGAGACCCTCGGCGAAGTCAGGAGCCCGAGGCATTTCTGTCTGGACACCCTCAGCGGAGTCAGGAATCTGAGATGTGCCCGTCTGGACACCCCCGGTAGAGGCCAGAGTCAGGGGCGTGTCCTTCTGGACCCCCCCTGGGAAAACAGGAGTGAGGGGCGTGTCCTCCAGGACACCCCCTGTGGAGACAGGAGTCAGGAGCGTGTGCCTCTGGACACCCTCTGCGGAGACGGGAGTCAGGAGCGTGTCCTCATGAACACCCTCTGCGGAGACAGCAGCAAGCTGGCACCTGCTGGAGAGGTCGGCAGGCTGCTGCTCTGGGGGACAGCCAGAGGGCTCAGAGACAGTGGTGGACGGCTGTGGTGGCTGAGTGACTGCTGAGGCTGGCTGAGACTTGGGTCGAGGCGGAGGAGGTCTTACAAACAGGCAGACAGCGGGGAGGAAAGCTGATCTGCCCCGAACCATTGATTTCCCAGCCCGGAAGGCCAGAGCGGATCCAAAAAAAGGTGAGCCTTCCTGCTCCCCTACTGACTCTTCTTCCTGGTCAGTTTGTTCTGTCAGGTTGTGTAATTCAGACTCAAATGCAGGCAAGCAGTTTGGTGGTGAAGGCATAACGTTAATGTGTAAAAGGTGGCAACAGAACAACTTACAATAACTATGACCAGGGTGGCAGTTTGACAGCGGACTGAGAGAGCTGGGCGAAGACGTAGGGAGTGACGACAGGAAAGGAGACGAGGAAAATACATGAGAGACGACAATGAACTGACAAGGAACGACAGGGACACTGAAGTATATAACAACTGGGCAACAATGGGAAGACTAATGAAGGAAAACAGAAAAGAACTAATGATAATTAACAGGCAAACAAGGGCAGGCAGGGAGTGACGGTGATGGGGAGAAAGTGAACATATAGAAGGATGCTAACCAAAATAACACTAGGAACCTACGCAAATAACGAATGAACACAAATATGAGCAACAAAACAAGAGCACCTGGGAATAAAGAGGGCAAGAAAACATAGTGGAAAGAAAAACTCAAACTGAAAGCCCAAACACCCAAGGAACCTAACAATAATCAGTTAAAAGCTAGGCTAAAAAGGTGAGTCTTGAACCTGCTCTTAAAAACATGAACATTCTCTGCGGCCCTGAGGTCCTCTGACAGCCTGTTCCAGAGGTGAGAGGCATAACGGAATGTCCTGACTTTAGGGATGACAAGGAGACAGCTGCCAGAGGAGCACAGAGACAGTGAAGGTTCATATGGTAAAAGCAGTTCTGAAAGTTAAGAAGGCCCAGGACCATTAAGTCACTTAATAACCAATAAAAGAACCTTAAAATCGATCCTAAGACATACAGGGCGCCAATGCAATGAATTTTAGACAGATGTAATGTGCTTCCGCCTCCTTGTCTTTGTCAGGACACCTGAATTTTGTAGAAGTTGTAAATGGTGCATGGTCTCACAGACACGCCCTGTAGGTTTGGGTATAAAACTATCAGACATACCGGCCCCGTGGCGAGTTAGGAGTTGGATTGCGTTTTTCAGGTTACCATTATTATCACATTAGTACATAGTTAGCATAGCTAACATACTGTTTTGAAGATTAGCCTATGTTAGCATAACCACTCAGAGACTGGACCCATCCTGTCTCCCTCTGCCTCAACCGCACCGGCGGCCTTGGGCAGCGCTGACTCAGCGCTCTGAACCAGTGGCTCAAATTGATATGGCTCGCGGCCGCTGGGCTCCATAAAGCCTCCCGCTACTCCCTTATCTCCGGTGACGTCGGAGGAGATCCGCTGGCTCAGAGCGCTGAGTCAGCTCTGCCCGAGGCTGGCGCTGCTGAGGCAGATGGAGAAAGGAAGAGTCCAGTCTCTGAGTGGTAATGCTAACATAGGCTAACATTCAAAACAGATGAGCGTTAATCAGATCGATCAGTTGCAAAACTGCCAACATCGCTTTGGTCACTGTCCATGTTACAGTGTCAGATTAAGCGAGCTGTCACTGTCCTCCTGAACCCATCCCCACGTTCCCCCCTCAGCTCATCCTCCACACTTGGCCATACCCCTCCGTTCTTCCTGGCACTGCCCACTTTGTAGGATTTTCAAATGTTGTCTGGGGGCGGGGTTACGATTTTTTATGGGGTTCAGTTACACTTCAAGTGCTGCTGGTTGAAGTGATGACGATGATGGTGCAGGCTGCAGGAACGGAGAGACAAGACATCGGACGAGCAGGACAACATACCATGAAGACATCAACAATGATCTGGCGCTAAGTGAGAGGAAGTGATGGGTTATGAAGCCATGAGGTAAGGAGGTGGTGTCGATGATTGATACACAGGTGAGGCCCCCTCCACCCACCCTGGCAAGGCCTCCACGGATGGAGGGCCCGAGTATTTGTGGGTACGCCCCTGGAAGTCTTGGAGGCCAGCTGAGCTGAATATGCAGGCTTGACCGACAGCGGTCGGCGGCGAAGAGGCTCCAGCGACCGGGACAGGTCATCCTTAACCCTCCCTGGGAGTTCTAGTGACGGGGAACGGTCATCCTTGACCCTCCCTGCGAGCTCTCAGGGTTGAGTTGAGTCCTCCCTGATCCTCTCCGGGAATGCCGGTGACCATGGGAAAATGCCAGTCGCTGGAGAGCTGCCACTGTGACTGCCAGGAAGACAGCAGCCACGATAGCGGCAGGCTCTGAGACTGGGACTGGCTCTGAGGCTGGCTCTGGGACAAACTGGACTGGGACAGGGACTGAGCAGACTGGCCTGCAGACAGGAACTGAGCAGACTGGTTTGCAGACAGGAAATCAGCAGACGGGAGCGGGGTAGTCCAGAACTGGAGCAGAGCAGGCAGAGGCTGGCTTCTGAGCCGAGCAGGCACAGGCTAACTTCCAAGCCGAGCAGGCAGAGGCTGGCTTCCAAGCCGAGCAGGCTGAAGCCAGCGGCCAGGGTAAAGCTGGAGCCGACAGTGAGACAGGGCTGGGAGCAGCGCATGGTGCCACGTCAGCTGTTTCCTCTTTCTCAAAGGCATTTTCTCTGTGGCGGTACCGTCATTGGTGGAGGAGGAGGTCGGTACCTCCCCGGACCAACGCTGGGAGGAGTGTGCGCCACCTTCCACGTAGATCCAATTTTCAGGTAGCCGACCCCAGCGATCCTGGTGCAAGCTGACACTTTCCCAGCCATCTGCTGGGTCCATTTTTTATGGCCGGAACATTCTGTCAGGATATGCGGTGTGATGCAGAAACCCAAACGCAGAAGCCGGTAGAAGGTGCAATGATGTTTATTTAAGTGCTGCTGGTTGAAGTGATGACGATGATGGTGACTGCAGGAACAGAGAGACAGGACATCGGACAAGCAGGATAACACACCATGGAGACATCAACAAAGATCCAGCGTTGAGTGAGGGGAAGTGACGTGTTATGAAGGCATGAGGTGAAACACAGGTGAGGACAATGATTAGGAGAGGGAGTGAATAGGGCAGCATGACAATAGTTTTATCTAAAATCATTTAAAATTTTCAAAAAGGCTGTTTCGTTGCTGTGGTTCACCCTAAAACCAAACTGAAATTTCTCCAGGATATTGTGTATATTAATACAATCATTAAGCTGAAATAAAACAAGCTTTTCTAAAATTTTGCTTAAAAACGGTTATTTAGATACCGGATCGAAAATTATTAAAATAATTTCAATCTGAATTGCTCTTCTTCAATAGGGGCCTCACCACCGCCCCTTTAAAGGCGGCAGGGAAGAGCCCCATCTGAAGGGAGCAATTCGTCAAGGTAAAATGTCATTTCTAAAAGATCCATAAAATTGCTTAAGAAAAGAGGTGGGAATTGGGTATTAAAGACAACAAGCATACCAGTAGGTTGGCAGTAAAATAAGATATTCTCAGAATTCCGACAGGTTATTTCTGTGGCACTCCCCCGAAAGATGAAACAGATGTATTTTAAAACACTAGTGATGGGAAGTCCGGCTCTTTTTGGAGAGCCAGTCCTTTTGGCTCGGCTTACCAAAAAGAGCTGGCCCTTTCGGCTCCCAAGTGGCTACTCAGATTTTCTGTTGCTTAAAGTATGTTTATCACCAAAAATATTGCAAAACTATGTGTAAAATGATTTACTGATGTAAAAAAATGCAATATATCAAATATTTATCATTTATATGGCTTTATTTACTGAACACTTTAAGAAATCTGAACTTGAGTGCTACAAAAATAAATTATAAAGAAGACTATAAAAAAAACAGACACATCCAGGACTCATCAATGTTTTTTTTTTTTTAAACAGCAACAATATTTTCACCTTGCTCAAGTTACACTCTGCCTTTGAGCTGCTTACAACATTGAAATTGGTCAAAATGTTGCTACGTTTCCTGCTGCTGTCGCTCATTTTCTCACCATTTGTTCGTCGCACTCTTTCTCACTCGCCTGCTTTTTTCCTCCTGTTTCCCTCTCGTCTCCCTCCATGTGCATGTGCTCACTGCTGTGTCTGACCCTCCCTGTTCCCCGCCCCTACTGCTCTGTGTGTGGACAGTTGCTGTTACACATGTTGACCAATCACCTGTGGCTTTCACTAAAACAAGCGGGGGAAAAAAAGAAAAGAAAAAAAACGGCTCGCAATGACCAGCCGCCTCCCGTCGTTCACTCTCAGAGTCAGTTCGTTCGCGACCGACACATTACTATAAAACACATGAAGTTTAAAGTGAATATGATTTGGATCGTGTTGACGGTAGTCTTTGTTATACTTATGTTGATAGTTTTGAACTTTTTCATGTATGGTGTGGGTTTTGGAATGACTTTCAGTGTTGGCTTTATTCTGCAAAGTTGATTTCTAACTTTACTATACAACAGTGTTTAAGCTAAATTATGCAAATAAACATTTAGAGTTATTAACAAATTTTTTGTTAATAAACTATTGAAAAATATTTTGTTCACAAATATTGATGATTGAAATGATGTTTTGCAATATGTGGATTGTTTGGATTATTTCAATAAGGGGCTTCACAATTAACTGTAGTTTAGTCCTAAATGTCCAAGTGTGTTAGGTTCCGTGCGAGTGACTGGGTTTTCTGCACCGAGTGAGTGGTCTTTTCAGAAAAGATCTTCTGATGTTTGGGCTGCTAGGGCTGGTGATCTCCCGCTTTTTTTTTTGTTTACACAAGCGGAATGTCATACACTAAATTGATCCCCTGCTCCCGCTGTTGCTCAGCCACCTCCTCCTCTACTCATCGCTCAAATGTTTTTCCTATCTCTCATTGTCTTCATACGCACCCCAACCTAACCTAACCTATTCCCTGTTTCTTCCGAGACTTACTGGGGCTCTTCAGGTAATCTCCAAGATGCTTCCAAGCCTAATCATCTCCGAAAGCCTGCAAGTTCACCCAATCTCTAGTTCTTCCGAGTTCTTTTCCACGCTTGTCTCCCGCTGATCTCCAGCTTCCATCTGCCTGTCCGTTCTCCAACGCTCACAAAGGAAATACCCTCAGATCCATCACCTCACACAGCTTCTCACATCTGGCCAAACCTTCCCTTCTGTGTCTAACTCTACCTGCAAGGAGCAAGTCATTGACTTGAAGTTGCATCCCATTGATGAAGACTTCCAACCACAGCAATCTCTCAGCAATCACTCATACTAAGAAAGCATGTAGCGACAGTGGGGATGAAAAACCTCCCTTTAACAGGAAGAAACCTCCACCAGTACAAGCAGCCATCTGCCACGGCCATCTGGGGGTTTGGGAAAACATAGCAGAGACACAGAAAGAACAGAAGATCTGGTATAAGAGAACTTTCTATATTAAAGAAAGTAAAAAGTTGATATCGGGATGTTCAGCCACCAAGACCATCATCCCAGTCGATGACCCTGTCCAACAGGGCATTGCAGCTAAGCAGGATACCAGACCAGGTGTACCTTCTATGGAGAGAAAAACACTGAGATAAAACAAAGTGAACAGTCAAAACAACAGCATATAATATGACTGGAGAGTCGTAGAAAAGAAAGTAGCAGAGTGAAGAAAAGTGGTCAGTCTGAGCCTATAGCAGCATAACTACAGAGATAGATCAGAATAACCTAAGCCAATCTAACTATAAGCTTTATCAAAAAGTTTAAGCATGGCACAAAGTAGACAGAGTGGCGCAGCTGGTGGAGCAGCTCACCTCACAGCTAGAAGGTCCCAGGTTCAATTACCGTCGGGGACGCTGTGGGTGCTGAGGGTGTGTTTGTTCCCCCGCATCATCGGCACCCACACCCTGGGTGGGGTTGGCGAAAGGGCCTTTCTGTGTGGAGTTTGCATGTTCTCCTCGTGTTTCCTTGAGCAGCTAATGTGAGCTACTCCCACAAAAACATGCACTAGTCCAGCAGTAGAATGTTTTTCCAGGTTAAATAGGAATCCTCTAGGTGTGTATAGTGCCATTTTCTCTCCAATTTCCTAGTATTCTGCTTTAAAGTATGCAGCTCTGCATTAAACCAGGGAGTCAGCCTCCTATAGCTAATTACTTTCTTTTTTAAGGGGGTTACACTATCTAATCATATACACAACGAGGAAGTAACACTATAAACCAGACCATCAATATCTGAAGGGTTAGAAATGGAATTGCTGCCCTCCACTGTGTTATTCTGAGACACTGAGGAAAATGAGAATGGAACAGATTCTTCAAAAGTTGTAACAGAAATTTCTTTCAGATTTAACATGGTGAGTTAAAGTAAATTCAAAAGTTATCAAAACAGACAGACCCGGGTTATGTGGGTGGACTGTTATTTCTTCACACTCAATACTGTATGTCAGTACAAGGTCCAAAGTGTGTTTGCCCGAGTGGTTGGGTCCCTGTAGTTTTTGAGATAAGCCAATTGAGTCTAAGATAGCATTGAAGGCTGCATTTTCAGTATCCACATGAATATTGAAATCCCCCACTATAATGACCTTATTAGTATTAGTATTTAGTATTTAATTTAGTATTTAATACTAAATCTTATAAAAAAATGTGAGCTCTGATCCAATAATTGAGAGTAAGGGTTAGTGGACGATACAAAACCACAAACAAAAATGGTCTTAATGTTTTGCAACTAGGATGAGGAAAACTAAGGGTTAGATGTTCAAAAGAACTGTAGTTATCAATTTGTCTGGGATTAATTAGTAAATCAGAATGAAAAATGGTTGCAACTTCTCCTTGTCGCCCAGTACATCTAATAATGTGAAAATTTAAATAATTGGAAGGAGTTGACTCATTTATACTGACATATATGAAATGTGAGGATTCAGTTAACAAAAGCACATAGTGGCACAGTGCAAACCATCCAATTCAATTCAATTCAGTTTATTTATATAGCGCCAATTCACAACAGATGTCATCTCAAGGCACTTAACAAGAAGTCATTTCAATACAATTATACAAACATTCCAATCAGTTAAAAAGTTTCCTATTTAAGGAATCCCAGCAGATTGCGTCAGTCATTGGCGTGAGGTTTCCAGAATTGTAATTCTTCTGAAATACTTTAATTTAAAAAAGCACAAACAAAAATTCCAACCAGCTTTTTCCTAAACAATATGAACCAGGTAACAAGTATGGATCAGTTAATTAAGCACAAACACTGTGAGTTGTTCACTCTCCAGTTAATGTGATGTAATACATCCCATTTCCTTTTAGAGCTTACTGAACGATGGTTTGTGAGCTGTCAAGGCAATATGCAGGCACCAGTTGAGATGTGAGTCAGTGAATCTATTATACCTCTTATCCTTAATCATGCCATGTCCACACGTAGCAGGGTATCTCACAAAACAAAGATATTTTTCTACATTTTGGCCTATCATCCACACGAAAACGCAGATTTACTGCTCTGAAAACGAATCGTTTAAAAACTCTGGCCAAAGTGAAAATTTGCGTTTTCTCCATTTTAAGCCTTTGCATGTGGACAGAAATAACCAGAGTTTTTGGCTCCGCAATGTCACTCTCTGCGATAAAAATCCCTCAACATCATTTGTGCGACCTGTCTTTACACTCAGACAGCATTTATGCCCTAAGAGATGTGTTGGCATTATTGATTGTCCAAGCACTTTTTGCTTGCTTGTTTTCAAAAGCATAATTACTGCTCTATGTAGAAGTTAGAAGTTAGAACATAGAAAGTTACACTGAGTGGATAGGATTTGGGGGAACTACTGCCCCCTACAAGTTTGGCATGTCTATGAATGTGCTTAAAGGGATAGTTTGCATTTTTAGACATCAAGTTGTATCTCAGCCTCACCATCAGCATAGTGCATATACACCGACCCATATCTGTGGTCACCTCCTGGTCAGAGCTCTGGCCGTTAGAAGTCTTTCAAGAAAGTAGTCCCGGCTAGTTTCGGGGGCCATCAAATTTTGATGTTTTGCTTCAGAAAACAATATGCGTTTGAAAACATGATTAATTTGCATCACAAAAAAAAAACGCCGGCCAAAATTTGCAACTCACTATTACTCTGCACTATTTTCTTTCCATTCCTTTCAATCCGTGCTGCGGCCTGCATCAACTGTTGCGCTCCTCCCATCTGCTGTTCCACTGTTGAATGCCGACAACATGTCTGATTACGAAACATCTGATGATGAAACTCATTTTAGCACAAGGCCAGATGGATCGGATGAAGAAGAAACTCTGGATAGGTAGTATTTGGATAGTTCATAATGTAGCACTTTTGGTGTATTATCAGTAATAATAATGAATGTGGTCAAATATTGCATAGCCTACTGATCAATAAAATGTAAAGTTGCCTAATTCTGATATCAAAAATTTCACACCATGAGATTGTCCACACTTACTCACCCTATCTACAGCTGTGTGCTCAGCTTCACCTTGGAGCACTTCTCTGTCCTCTCGCTCTCTCTCTCTGCCCGTTCTAGCTCCATCTGCTGAAGTTCGGCATCCGTATACTCCGATTCATAAAGGTATCCCTTTGGTGTTGTGCTAAAAAAAGTTTCTTCTTCATCCGATCCATCTGGCATTGTGCTAAAATGAGTTTCATCATCAGATGTTTCGTAATCAGAAATTTAGGATTTAACAGTGGAACAGCTGACGGGAGTGGACTTGTGAGAGAGGGAGCCATCGTTTCTGGAAATCCCACAGGATTCTGCGGTCAGCTCCTGGTCTGGACCGGCTGCAGAGCACCAGGTTCCGTTCTTGGCTGTGGCTGGTGGCACCTGGGTAACAGACTTTGAGCTGGAGTGGTTTCCCAGAAGACAGCATGGCTCTGGTTCCCTCCTCAGGCAAGGTTGAGCACATCAAGCTAATCTCTAATCCTGTGTCCAGGAGAGAATTAAATTTGACACACCCTCCTATAAGGATCTTACAGTGTAGGTGACATGCAAGTTTTGTGTGAAGTAAGTTGCATAAAAATGTCAGACGTGTTTGTGGTATTTTTACTGGAAAGATCCCAAGGAGCGTTTGGGGTCTCTCAAAGTAGTTCTCCAGCTGACCAGGTCACCCTTGGCAGCTGTGAGAACTGGAACCACGCCTAGTCATAGAGATGGAGGTTCAAAGTATGGATTACCTGGAGGATTCGATGCCTCTGCTGATCTGGATGGACTCATCAAACGCTGGACTGCTTCAAACAAATACCTGTGACAAGCATCCTCAAAATCTCCCTTCGTTATAGTTTCATTCTGAACTCTACCATCAAACTCTACCATTCTTTTTCATGGTAGTTATGGAATGTTTTCCTATCCGACCAATAATAATCTGGCTGCTTTGGTTTCAATTTATGCCAGTTGTCACCCCCTTGGCTCTGTGCCATGGTTGGAGTGGGAGGACGTTATCTGCCTTCTAGGGGGAGGCTCTCCTCTGCTGCCTGAATGTGCAGCACTTTGGGTTCAGCATCTGCTTGGTTGGGGCGCGCCTGCGTTTCCCAGGCCAGCTGAGGGTATTTTTGGATTTCCTGCATCCTTAGTTTCCTCGTCCTGCTGTACATATTCACCTGGAAGTGAATAGATTCGTGCAAGTTATGAAGAAATAAAGATTTGAAAGTCTGATCTTCCTCTAAACCAGGAGCACTGCGTCCTTGGAAATACGCAACTCTTAAGCGACGGTAAAATGATCTCGGCGGTTCATGTTTCTTCTGTTTCAGAGAAAAAGCAGCTAATGTTGCAGAGGCCTGATCTGTAAATATAGCATATTCTACCCTTAAGGCTTGACAGAGGATAGAATAGCAGTCTCTGATCTCAGGGGGTAAGGTTTCCATGAAACTGTGTACACCCCTGGAGGTTGTTTTCCAAATAAGTTTTAATTTATCCCATGTTGACAGGTAGGGCAGGTCTAGGAGGCAATGTTCTACTTCTCTTAAATAATCGTCAACATTTGAGGTAGAATCACTTGGATCAAAGCGTTCTATGTCCTTTGCCAACAATTCAAGTTCTCTTATGCGCACGCCGTACTCACTGGGTTAACCTGCCTCATCTGAATCAGGATAGTTTGTTCCACCTGAGTCCCAAGGATGGCCCTATGGTTGTCTCTGAGGGGAAACAGATTCAAAGCAGAGGCTGCTGCAACTCAGATCAGTTGGCTGCATTCTGCTCCTCCACTTTGGACCCCCTGCAGAGCCCAGACCCTGTGGCTTGCTGACAGTGACAGCTGTCAAATTAGCATCAACACCTACTCTAGGTTCTGTGGAGATGAGAGGTGTGGCTTTAATGTGGGGTGAAAACCTTGGACAAGCATGCAGCTCTATCTGACCCACGTCAGGTGGTTCCTCTGTCTGCTTTTCCACCTCTTCTGTGTTCTCAGTGTCAACCAGCTCCTTCAGTCTATTCTCAGCCAGTTCAACGCTTGCTTCTGCTTTGGAGAGCTCTATTCTAGTTACTTGCTCCCTGTCCAGGGCTTCATCACGTTCCTGAGTCAATCTGGCAATTCTTACAGCCTCTAATTTCATTCTCCGTTGGTAGAGCAAGGCAAGTTGTCCAAACATATCTGAAATCGGAACCTTCTTATCTGGCTTTTTCATGAATTCCGCTAACGCCTGTATTCTTTCTTCACATTCAACAGTGTCATAACTATCTAAGCAAACACGTTCCTCTGAAGACAAACTGATGATGTTACCAATGATTTGTTGCACTTTTAAGTCTGTGATCTCCTGGGGAGTCACAGCTGCAGCTCCCTGGGGACCTGATTTCTCCATATCTGTTAAAGCTATGGGAAGGCAAACGACAACAAGAAAACAAACAGCAAAGCAACCAAGCCTTAGCTGTCAAAAGAGTTGCTAAATAGCAACAGCCACAAAGACAAACAACAAAACAAACAAGCCTTAGCTGTCAAATGAGTTGCTGAAAAGCAACAACAAACAGCAAAGCAACCAAGCCTTAGCTGTCAAAAGAGTTGTTGAAAAGCAACACAACCTGTACAGAACCTGTTGTTTAAGGACCGTGTGGCCCAAATGCAGGCTGGATGGCTTGCAGGTCGATGTCTAACGAATTGTCTTGGAACAGTTCTTATATCGCGCACCCTGGTTACGCAGACAGGGTGTACTGCTTTAAAATGAGTTCTTCCCCGGTCCAGCGGGTCAGGACAAAAGAGAATCTTCACCGGTGAGGTGTCCTCTGTTCAGCAGTAGTTCATCCAAGAACTTCTGAGTGAGAACAATTCAAAATGGGCTTATAGCTCCCTTTGGCCGTGATGTCATCGCCGATGACGGTGGTCATGGACCAATAGGAGTGTGTTGGGGGTCACTGCTAGGATTGCTGGGAAATGTGGTCTTCCAACAGTCTGTTCAGTTCATCTTATGAGAAATGCAATCACAACACTGGCAACTAGGTTGGCAGCATTACACAAATTGTTAAGACAAGATCTTTGGTGGAAATGGAACACAGAACAGGAAGCGGCAATTAAAAATGCCAAGGACTTGCTAAACACATCCGACGTACTGGTACACTACTTAGCTGACCAAGAGCTACTTTTGTCATATGGCGGTTCACCTTATGGTGTAGGTGCATTATTATCACACGTCATGGAAGATGGAAGTAAGAGGCCGATCGGGTTTGCTTCTCGTACATTTCAACGTGCTGAGATAAGATACTCGCAGTTGGACAAAGAAGGATTTGCAGTCCTATTTGGAATCAAAAAGTTTTACAAACATTTGTATGACACAACTTCACTATTTACACAGATCACAAGCCACTGATCTATCTGTTTAATGAGAAGAAGCAAATTCCCCAAATGGGATCACCAAGAGTACAAAGGGGGGCTGTAAAACCCAAGTACAACGTCACGCAAATGCAGATGCCTTGAGCAGACTGCCAGTTCCTGTCAAATTAAGAAAAGAGGAGAGGACTGAACAGGTACTGATAATGGACATTTTGGATGAGACATTGATAAATCCAAACCAGCTAAAAAGGTGGACTGCAAAAGACACTGTGTTATCACAAGTACATGAATACTTCTTCAAAAGATGGCCTGCAGAAACTGATCCAAACCTGAAATCTTTCTAGCTGAGAAAACTGGAGCTCGGTGTAAGAGATGGCTGTGTTCCTTGGGGAGCTCGTGTGGTTATCCCTACTTAAGGAAGAGAAGAGAAGCTCAAATTGTTACACCAAATTCACACAGGAATGACTAAAATGAAATGACTGGCCAGATCATACATGTGGTGGCTCAGGATGTTGAGAAAACTGTTCAGGCACAACAAAAAGCACCTGCCTCTGCACCTTTACACCAGTCGGAAGGGCCTGAGTCACCATGGTCCAGGATTCTTTTGGGCTACGCTGGACTGTTCCTAGGAGAAATGTTTCTCGTGATTGTGGATGCTCAGTCAAAGTGGGTGGACGTGTACCCAACAAAAACAAGTACCTCCCAAGTCACTGTTGAAAAACTCAGACAAAGCATTTGTATTTTTGGAATACCAAAAATGCTGGTGTCAGAGAATGAAACTTGCTTCACAAGTGCAGAGTTTGGAGCATATATTAAACAAAATGGCATCAAATTCACCCCATTTCACCCATCCTCAAATGGATTTGCAGAGACATCGGTTCAAACCTTCAAAGAGGGGATGAAAGACATAAAAGAAGGGACAATATAAACAAGGTTATTGAAATTAGTTTTTTTTAGCTACAGGATAACACCTCAGGCAATAACAGGTTTGACTCCTGCAGAACTCGTGATGTCACACAGACTAAAGTCCACCATGGATTTGGTTGTTCTGGACATGAAAACCAGAGTGCAATACAAGCAGCTGAAACAGAAAAAGACTTATGACACACACTGTAAAGACAGACGATTCACTTCTGGAGATGACATTCTCATCAGGAACTATTCCAATGGACCAATATGGATTCCTGGTGTTATCCAAGATTCTTCAGGACTTCTGTTCTACACAGTTAGTGTTGGTACCAGTCAAGTTGTGAAAAGGCACTAGATCAGGTCAGAGCCAGATTGCCAGATCCCGTCTTAAATATTGAAAAAGAGAAAAGCTTAGTGTTGTTTCTAGACACTACTCCTAAGGTGGTTTCATTACCTGAGATTAGAGCTGAAGATCTTTGCTCGGGACCCGACGGGTTGGGCCGGGTTCGGGCTTAATTTCTATCATTGTCCACGGGCTCGGGCCGGGCTTGGGTTTTAGCGGTCAGCTGATCATCTCATTAGCATTAACAAGATGCAAAATGGATGGTGAGGAGGTGAAATGGAGGTTAGCTGCTGGTGAATGTGTTTGTGTTGGCAAATTATTTTATCTGATAATAGGTAGGCCTTCAGTTTCTTTATGTTCATGTTTAAAGAGGGAAGGCTTGTGCAATAGCCTTTAATTTAGAAGTCATGCATGTGAGATAGCCTAATTGATGGTACTCATTTTATTTCATAAAGCTGCAGACTTAAAAAAAAAAAGATTTAAATCGACATGCCTTGATATTATTCTCATAGGTAGGGCCTCATTTATCATTTTAAGCTTCAGATAATAGGCCTATTTGACGGGAATTTCAAACATTTGTCCAGTAATTTGAAAACGTCCCGGTCACGTTGTCCGGTACCGTTTTTTTCTAGTGGAAACCCTGATGTGTGACCTTTGAATAATGTCAGGCTGTAATCGGGTTTGGGCTTTAATAAGCTGTCAGTCAAAATATACTCTTCGGGCTCTGGCTAAACTCTCTCGGGCTCGGGCTGGGTCGGGCCCAACTTTTAAGGCCCGATTACAGCTCTACCTGAGATAACCAATTCACAAATTCGATAAAGTACCATACTTTACAGTGAGAGTATTGCTTATTTTTGCCTAAGTCATTTTAAGTTTATTATTTTTAATGTGTTGTAATACACGTCTTTCTTTAAATACCAAGATGGGTTTTTGCTTAAAGGTGGGGAAGATGTGGTATACTGAATATAAATGTTATGTTGTAAACAGGTTGTTATAAGGTTTACCAGTAGAGGGCGAACTAGCCTTATGTTACCTGCTGTAAGCTATGTTCCGAGCTAGAAAACGTAGAAGAAGGGTTACTAAAAGACTAGAAGTGTGATTGTATGATGGCTACGTTGTGAATGGAGAAGTAAAGATTGAGCTAAACTTTAAGATGTTGTGCAAAGTTATTTCGGCCACGATTTTAGTGATGTTTTAGTGATGCGTTTAATTCAATTCAAATTCAATTCAATGAACAAACTATCACTAGATCTTTCCGGTCAGCCTCCTCGCCGCTCCTCACTGGAAAAGATCACACTTGCTAATGCTCCAGCCTCCATTGATACCCCACCTGCAACAGAGACCAGATCACTCATCTCCCAGACCAACCAATTTCAGCCGGCTTCACTAATTATTCTCCTACTTACCTCCTCCTGGAACACCCCATCACATCAGACATTAAGCTACCAAAAAATCTCTGGAGAAAGATTAATTGTTAATATTCACCAAATCATTAATTACTCCCCAGTCCTCCTCAGAAGGCCGTGCAATTTTATTTGTATAGCACACTTTCAACAACAAGGTAATTCAAGATCCTTTACATGATTGGGTGATAAAATTAAAATAACAGTAAAGCACAGACAAAGCATATAAAGTAGAAAAACAGCAATAAAACTGAAAGCTACTTCTCCATGTTTGGTTCTAATTCTAGGGATGCTTAGTAGACTAGAATCATAGGACCTGAGTGGTCTTGGGGGTTGGTGAAGTGATTGATTTCTCAATCTCTGTTCTTTAGATCGGACTCAAGCCAGCCAAGTACTGTACCAAAGAGTCCGACCCAGCTCTCCAGTCCTTCCAATAGTATATCATGATCAACATGATCAATGCTGCACTGAGGCCCAACAGAACTGGTGGTTCTACCACAGTCTGTATTTATGCAGATGTCATTGAATGCTTTGACGAGGGCAGTCTCAGTGCTGTGGTGAGTACAGAAACCAGACTGAAAAACATCAAAACGGTTTGTCATTGTTATGAAGTTATTTAATTGTGAAAAACAGCTTTTTCAATGATCTTATTGAGGAATGGAAGATTTGAGATCGGCCTGTAGTTCTGCATTAACATGTTGCCCAGATTCTTCTTCTTTAGTAGTGGTTTAATAACTGCTGTCTTCAAAGCCTGGGGGAAGACACCTGATAGCAGGGATGAGTTACCAATTTGAACCAGATCAGACCCAATGATTAGAAAAGCTGTGGGTAGGATATCAAGGCTGCAAGAGGGGGAGCTTAATTGGATAATGATTTTTTTGGTTTAATGCATGGAATTCAGACATAGTTTTAACATTGGTGTTGATTTGGGATGGCACTGGTTGTGGGTTCGATATTGAGGTACAGATTGACCTTCTAATTGTTATTTTTTCAGTGAAAACGCTGGCAAATTCATTGCAGACCCCGGTAGAATTTTGTTCAGGGTCTACTGTCACTAAAGGATTTGTTAGTCTTCTACTGTTGCAAATAAAGTCCGCGGGTTGTTAATGTTTCTGTTGTTGATTTCAGAAAAGAACAATCCCCTTGCATCTTTTAGAGTTGATTGATATCTCTTCAGTCTCTTTGTAGATCTCAAACCAGACTGAACAACATCAAACCGTTTGGTTATTGTTAGGAAGCTATTAACTGATGAATTGAAGACTGGAAATTGGCCTGTAGTTCTGCATTACCATTTTGTCCAGATTATTCTTTTTTAGCAGTGGTTTAATAACTGCTGCTTTTAAAGCCTGGGGGAAGAGACCTGACAGGAGGGATGAGTCAACTATTTTAATCAGATCAATGACAAGGAAAACTATCTTAAGGAAAGCTGTGGGTAGGATATCAAGACAGCAGGAGGAGGAGGTTATTTGGTTAATGATTTCTTCTAGTTTTTTTTGGTTTAATTCATGGAATTCTGACATTTTTCTACATTGGTGTTAGTTGGGTATAACATTGGTATTTGGTTCGGTGCTGCAGTATAGACCGACCGTCTTATTGTGTGAATCTTTTCAGTGAAAAAGCTGGCAAATTCATTGCTGGCCCTGGTTGAATTTAGTTCAGGGGCTAGTGTCACTAAAGGATTAGTTAGTCTTTCCACTGTTGCAAATAGAGTCCATGCCATATAAATGTTTCTGTTAATGATTTCAGAGAAGAAAGATTCCCTACCTTATTTTAAAGATAACTGATATCTGTTCAGTCTCTCTTTGTAGATCTCACAGTGAACCTGCAGTTGAGTTTTCCGCCATTTTCTCTCGGCTCGTTGGCATTCCCTTTTTTCACTACGTACCAGTGGATCACTAGTCCACGGACATTTCTTTCTACCTGAGACTACTTTCACTTTAGTTGGAGCAATGGAATCAGTGATGGCTAAGACTTTTGCAAGGAAATTATCTACCAGCTTGTTTTCTGAGTTCGAGCTTGGAGATGAGGGGCATGCGGTGGGAGGGTAAATACGTTTAAAAGTTTCAACTGAGCTGTCCCCTAGAAAATGCTTTTTATAGTGGTCTTACTGTGGCTGGATAATTTAGCAGAGATGGTACTTTCAAAGAAAACACAAAAATGGTCAGATAATGCAATATCCATTACCGAGATGTTGGATACATTTAAACCTTTGCTGATAATTAAGTCCAGAGTGTGTCCTTGATTGTGTGTTGGCTGTTTGACATGCTGGGTCAGGCCGAAGTTATGGAGAATATTATCTAATGTTTTTGCTTTTCTGTCTTGGGGGTTGTCGGTATGGATGTTAAAGTCCCCCACAATAATTAATTGGTCATAGTCGATACGTATTACAGAAAGAAGTTCACTGAAATTATTACAGAAGTTATAGTTAAGTTTTGGGGGTTTATATAAACTTAGAAATAAAGCTGCGTTAGGCTCATTTATCTGGGTGGCCAGGTATTCAAAAGAGCCAAATGTGCCCAGGGATACCTTTTCAAAATTCATTGAGTTGTGAAAGATTGTGGCTATACCTCCAGCTCGTATGTGTTTTCTGCTCTTGCTTAAGAAATTGTAGTTTGGAGAAGTAGATTCTATCAGTGCAGATGTTTCATTATTTACACCTAGCCAGGTTTGTGATAAAAAAGGGCATGTTAATTATGCTCAGTGATGAAGTCATTGATTAGGAATGACTTCCCAGATAGAGACCTAATGTTTAACAAAGCTAACTTAAGTGGTGTGATGATGGGCAGCTGAACCTTCTGACAGGTTATCAATTTGAGATTTTGTTTAATATGGGAGCATTTGGTTAATGGTTTATTTTTCCTGCTGCTGAAAAGCACTGGAATGCTACACTCAGGGACCCCGGGGAAGTTCTGGGAGACGATAGGGGTAGATTTACTGGCCGGTTCCCTCAAATATCAAATATCTGTAATAATCAGTGGGGGGAAGCTCCCAGGCTTATTGACACTAGTCCCAGGGGTTTGGAGTAGTCCAAGTTTTGGTGTTAATTGTGTCCCAAATTTGATTTGCTCTTTCAGCATGTCTGTAAAGTTTCTAAATGGAGAGTCACTTGATGTGGCTGAGTCACAGGAAGTTGAAGACTTAATCTTTGATTGTTGTGCATCTGTTAGGGCCTGTGGCATCATCATGACTTGGTGTGTTTGTTCTCTGATAGTATCCATGGGCGCCTCAAGGTCAGCTTTTGGGAGCAAGTGTTTTGCTTTCTGATTTTGATAAGAGAAGACATTTGCTGCCAGCAGTCCCACTCCGGCCTTGTTGAGATAATGTTGGTTTACTTTGAACAGATGGTTTGAACTTCCAAATATTTCGAAATGATTAATAACTGAACGATTTCTCAGCTGATTGTTTCTTCAACCATTTATTGAGCATGCAAAGTCTGCTAAATCTTTCATAATTCCCTTCAGGGACTGGTACACTGATGAAGATGTTTACGTTAAGTCTCTCAAGTCTCTGTAGGAGATCAAAGAAGTCTCTCTTCAGAATATCTGATTGTCTCATCGTGATATCTGCTGCACCAGCGTGAATATGAAGCTTTTCCAGTGTAGGATGTTGATCTAAAATTGTCTGGATTTTTTTAAATATCTCTCTCACTTTATTTTTGTAGCAGCTATAAACTCTGGTTTTCTTGCTACAAAAAGCCTCAATTACATGAATTGATCTGTCTTGTATGATGACAACTGTTGTGCCACTGATAGGTCGGTTTTGGCTGTGAATACTTGCTTAGGGCAATTATTAATAAGATTAATAATTTTATGTAAAAATTACCAAGTTTAGGGGCACCACCTGGATTCCAGGAATACAATAGCCAAATTGTTCAGTCTCAGTTTATGTTTATGCTTACCTGCCTGATAAGGCTGAGATAATTAAACAATAGATGAAGGAATAAGTTCTTGGTGTTCTTTTAATAGCAAGTTACTACACATGTAGGTGAAATAACAACAAATGTTTTCCAAAATACAAGAGTTTATTACAAAATAATTAAACTTTAATTAACACACAACAAAACCACTAAGAAAAGAATAACTATAATAAAACTAACACCCAAAAGTAAACAGTAAAAGTGATAAATATGCACAGAAATAGAAACAATAACCAATAAATTGATAATGATGTCATAGTTCACAATGAATATGTTTGCTTTAAGACCAAGGCTTGTATTGAAGAGTTTTGGGAATGAAGCTTAATTAGTTTTAAACTAATTGTGGTCAGTTCAAGACTAATCAGCACCTTCTGGTTTGTTCTCAAATCACCAATTCACAATGCAAAGCAGAAGTGAAGAAAAACATTATTTGGAAGAAGCAATGTTTCAGTAAACCATTTGCTGGATTAGAAATCAATAACCTTTAGATCAGCTGCTCCCAAACTTATTTTGCCATGCACCCCCTTTTATGTCCCGTCCATGTTGACGCACCCCCAAGCCCCCCACCTTTAAAAAAATGCCACAAGCATTTTTGTTACTGTTAAAAGGACGTTGCATTTTATTTAGGCTATATCAAAGGCGGCGTGTTTATACAAATGAACAAAAACCACATCTAATGATGATTTATTCATCACAACAATGCGCTCTCGCGTTTGAATTAATCTGAAACACACAAAAAAAAAGTTATGTGCAAGCTTCTAGTTTTAGGGCAAAACACACGGGTTATGGAAATACCATTAGAACCCCAATAACTTGAATGAAATTGCAATAAAGTCATACAAAAACAGCATGTCTCAGGAACCGATAAAAAAACAGGATCCTGAGTTTTCAAGTGGAGCAGTAGCGGCGGTGGCTCAGCCTGTAGCGAGATGAAAAAACAGATAAAGGAGCGTTGAGTATTTCCAGTATATTTGAAGCAATAATATCAATACCATTTGGCCAAATACTTACTCAGTTAATGCGACGGGTGGGCCTGCATCTTGGCACAAAGCTCTCCGATGTTTGGCGCAATTGAGGACAGTTTAAGCCTCAAATCTTTCTCAACAGCGTCCAGTCTTTGCCGATGTTTAGTCTTAACCGCTGTCAGAGCGGAGAATCCAGCCTCGCATAGATAGGTTGTTGCGAAGGGGATCAAAACTCTTTGCCAGGACTGTGTATGATGGCAACAACTCAGTCCAAAAATCGACAAGCGGCTTTCTTTTGAACTACAGCTGCAGCGCGCCATTAGATGACAGCTCGATCAGCTGTTCCTGCTCGTGAAATGACAGCTGCGGGACGGGGAAGGAAACTTCAAAGGGGTTGCGAATCCACGCTCGAGATGTGTCAATAGGTGGGAAGTATTTCCGTAGCTGCTCGGCAAGTTGGTTGAGGTGTTCAATTATAAGAGTTTTTACATGCTCACCCAGGTGCCCGTCATTTTCCACCAAGAACTCCTGAAGTGTAGGGAAACACAGAAGCGTGTTCCCACTCACACTGCTCGCCCAGAACCGCAGCTTCTTTATCATAGCTTCGATCTTATCTTGTGTGTTGAACACGGTACCACTGACTCCCTGCAGACTTAGATTCAGTTCATTCAGAGCAGAGAATATGTCCGCCAGATAGGCGAGCCTTTTCAGAAAGTCTTCCTCATGCAGACTGGAAGCCAGATGAAACGGATTGTCCTCAGAAAACTGCTGAAGCTCGTGTCACAGTTCAAAAAGCCTTGTTAAAACTTTGCCGCGGGACAACCAGCGCACGTCAGTGTGCAGCAGCAGTGCTTTGTGTTCGCTCCCCATCTCATTGCATAACAGTGTGAATAGTCTTGAATTTAGTGGCCGAGCTTTAATGAAGTTCACCAGTTTCACAGCATCATTCAGGACAGCAAGTAGATCCGCTGGCATGTTTTTGGCTGCCAAAGCCTCCCCTTGAACACTGCAGTGTAACCACTGAACGGATGGACAGACTTTTCTGATGTGAGCAATAAGACCGGTGTGCTTCCCTGTCATTGATTTTGCCCCATCAGTGCAAATGCCCACGCAGCGAGTCCAGTCTATCCCGCTGGTCCTCATAAACACATAGATTAAATTGAAGATTTCCTCTCCTGTTGTACGGGTAGCAAGGGGCCGGCAGAATAAAAAATCTTCTTGTACCGTGGTAGAGGACATACACAAGAAGATTGGCCAGACTGCTCAAATCTGTAGACTCGTCCACAGAGAGTAAAACTCGCTTTCTTTCACCCGCCTGATTAACGTAGCCAAGATGTCCTCTGACATTGCATCGATGCGGCGCGACACAGTGTTGTTAGAAACTGGAATCATGTCTAACTTTTTTGCTTCTTTCTCTCCGATCATTCATCCCACCATATATTTAGCAGCTGGCAAGCACATGTCTTCAGCAAGTGTGTGAGGCAGCCCCTTTCTTGCTATTCTGTAGCTGAGAAGAAATGAAGCCCGTAACGCGTCTTTTGTAGAGCCAACATATGAATGAACCTGTAGTTGTTTTTGGCTGCTTTGCAACTCCTCCAATTTTGACTTAAAAAATGTAAGAGGCTTTTGAGTTACATTAGGATGCTTTGTGTGAAGGTGGCGACGTAGATATGAAGGCTTCAGGCAGCTATTTGCTAGAACCTCACTGCACACCACACACTGCGGCTTTGGACAGTCTACATCACCAATCCAAGTGAAGCCCAGACCCAGATAATTTTCGTCATATCTCCTTCTTTTTTTCCCCATCTGGTGATCACCATCTTCACCTCTTTTCCTCATTGCCGCCTTTTTCCCTCTGCCGACTCCTCCAGTTAATAATTTTTTAACTCCTGCTCTTTTTCTTCTCCTGGATCCGTCGCAATTCTATCCTCTGTTTCCTTTGATTCGTCACTCTCTCTTGGTTCCTGTCCTTTATCGGTACCTTTGTCTTTCAATTTCTTAGCTAACAGTTTCCCCGATTTAAGCCAATTGAGCATATTTGCGAAAAAAAGAAGTAGAGGCCACAAGCTAGGTGCGCACATAAATTGTGTAGTAGAAGAAGAAGAACTTCTTCTACGTTCTTTTTAGATGAAGCGCATTTTGAATAGTAGTCTAATTTAAATTTTCATTGTTTAAAATTTTACAAAGGAAATATTTATTTACACATCTTTATTGTGTGGGAAAACAACACTGTATTGTGTAATTATCATTAAATTTTTCCGCCATTACATTTTTAACCTCGCGCACCCCTTAGTGGAGGCTCGCGCACCCCCACACTTAGGGAATCCCTGCTTTAGATAATTGATTCTATTTTATGGATCGGTCACCGCAGTGATTGATCTAATTTCATATTTAGACTTTATGTTGACGTTAACGGCAGCGGGGGCACCAATTATGTCAATCAAATGTAATATTTTGACTTACCAAGAAGGCGGTTTCAAAAATGACTTAAAAGATTAGTGTTTAAACTATCTGTTTAAAGTCGATCTCAATTTTGAATAGCATTAATGGCAGTCTTTATTGTTCAAGAATAAAGAGTCGTCAAAGGCGGGGCCACGTGGTTCAATAGAGCATGTAGCCTACAGCCAACTCACGTGAAGCCACTCAAAGCCGCTCTGGTTCATTTATTAAACACCAAACAAAGGAAAACTGTTGGATTGAGTAACTCAGGTTGCAGGATATAAAACTACTTTCCATCGGAAAGCTCGAAATTCCCTGTATAAACCTCCAGGCCAACCGGCCTGTTTGTACCCAAACAATAAATGAAATCTTACACAAAGTAACAAATCAAAGTGAAAATAAACTACCCCTTAAATCTTGTTTATCTTAAACTAATCTCACCTCTGCCCAGACAGACCTTATTGAACGGTTAAAGTTCTCCAGGTTGCTCAGTGGATGATGGGGGAAGCTAAAACAACGTTAGCCGGCAGGCTAACAATAGCTGCGGTCCGCTAGCAGTGGGAGGATGGCTGTTGGGGCGCAGGTAGTAGCCTTTAGCTTGGACGGCGTTCTCTCTGGCTTGGCTAAACAGCAATCAGCTCCACCTTCCTTCACTGATACAGTACCTTTTTCTGCAGTTTCAAGATAGCATTCGTCCCAGGCGGGGTGGGGTAATGCTCCAGTCTGGATGCGGTTCTGCAGCATTTAGTAGCTTGTTAGCTGTCTCCCCTCCACACGGCAGCGTCTGTAAGTCAGAGAGGTTCTGTAGGGCTCAGGGCAGAACAGTGGGGTTTATCTCATCAGTGGTTTGTGATTCACCTGATCGATCAGCAGTCTTTGTCGTCCTTGGAGTGAGTTTCTCCCAGAAACTCGTGTGCTTCCCTCGCCAGCGAAGGAAAGATGGAGTCCTAGTGCTGTCTGGCTTAAAAGCTCAAATGGAAGAGAACGAGAAAGCCGGCGGTGGGGCCTTATATAACTTCTGGTCCTCTTCTTCACCTGTTGGAGCTAGAATGTGAGTTAGCGCCACCCAATGGCCGTGTGTGTTGCAACACAACATTGCTTGGGGGGCTATTACTTTGTTATGTGTCCACTTAATGTGGCTGGGTTTCTCTTGGTGGCTTTGACTGGTCCCGGGGGCTGCACCATCTTTTGGGGAACTCAGGGCTGCAAATCTGTTTTTCAGTGGGATTCCAGGTGGAGCAATCAAGTTTGGGTAACTTTTAAAAATGCTTGAAACGCATGGTGGATCTGAATTGCTATCAAGGTCCCCACTCATGTGCGAACGCAAAATGGAAAAGTCCCCATGGGGAAGGGTGGTTCCTATAACTAAACTCGAGGCGGGTAGTTCTCAGAACTGTGTTCATAGAACTGGAATGCGACTATAATGACATGGGAAAATTCCCGAGGCAAATAAAATGGCTCTTACTTTGTTATGTGTCCAATTAATGTGGCTGGGTTTCTCCTGGTGGCTTTGACTGGTCCCGGGGGCTGCGTCATCTTTCCGGGAACTCAGGGCTGCGAATCTGTTTTTTGGCGGGACTCCAGGTGGAGCAATATCTCCTGTTTTGGTATGAAAACTCTTTTGTTTCCTTTTAGCGGAGGCGGCAGGCGTGGGTTCAGAGCTTTCCCAGTGCTGGAGTTTCTTTTGTTTATTCTTCCTCGGAGAACAGGCAGGGGTTGATGATTCCGCGCGCTTTACAGCCGGCCAGTGTTCATCACAGTGGGGTGTTGTAAGAAAGAAAATTGTAAAGACATTTATTTCAGTAGTTATCATTTATTTTTGCTATGCATGTGGAGAAGTATTGTATGCAAAATGATATGGAAATGAGAAGATTTAGTCTGTATCCACATGCTCTGAGACTGGTCTGCCCTCTGACCCACTGAGAAGATAAGGAGGGGCCAACAAAGACCTTAACAGCCTTATGACTGGTGGGGGTTTCCAAGAATGTGGGAGAAGGCTATGTAACTGATCTGTATTCTGTTTGAAGGCAGAGTGTTCACTGCCTCTGAACCATCTGTGACACTCTCCTTGCAAGTAAAATTTATTTAATACACTGCTGGTTTCTGATTGTCCTTGTTGATGTTGAATGTTCTTTATGTTATAGGTGACAGAAAGTGATTTTAACCCTGACAGGTGTTCTTCCCGTTAACCGCCTGTTGGCTGAGGGAGTAGCGTTGTCCGGTGTTTTATCTGCGACACGGTTAGACCAATGTAACACCGGGCTGCCAGGTTGTTCCTCCCTGCGTGTAGTCATCAGTTAAGTTGTGTCGTTTCCATAACCAGTGCTGAGATCAAAATTAATTTCCAGACAACGTAACTTCGTCTTAATGTCTTCCATTCTCTGGAGCAGTTTCTCAAAATCCTCAGCTGAGCAAAATGCCATGTTGATAATCCACATTCCATCAAAAAGTAATCCAAGAAGCGATTCTGTCCAATACAGTAACTCCAGGGGCTAGGTGCATAAAGTAACTCAAGAAGAAGAAGAAGAAGAGCCAAAATGTACAAGTGTCCTTGATATTGTTTTACAATAAAACCTATAACTGTCAGGAGCTGTGTCTAGATGGGGCATGAACCCAAACGCAGACGAGGAAAAGTACTAGCATGTTTATTTAGGTGATGATGATTATGAAGGCAGGACACAGGATAACACGGGTGATTGGGAAGGAGACACCAGGGTGAGACACAGCGTGGAGCTACTTCAACATGACAATGATCCGACCAGGAGTGAGAGAAGTGAAGGGTATAGGCGGACATGAGGGAAGGAGAATCAGATGTAACAGATTTGAGACAGGTGCAGACAATGATTAGGAGAGGGAGTGAAAGGACTGAGTGCTGAGGTTCTGACAGGACACCCCCCTCCATAGTTTAATTCCAGACGACCTGAAAAAAAAGGAAAGAAGCGCCCCTTAAAGGGTGGGTGCAGGGGGCTCATGGAAGGAGGGCCTGAGTCTTGGTGGATATGCCCCTGGAGGTCAGGCGGACGGCTGGGGGTGAGACACAGCGTGGAGCGACATCAACATGACCATGATAAGACTAGGAGTGAAAGAATTTAAGGGCGTAAGGGGACATTCAATTCAATTCAATTCAAAAATACTGTATTGATCCCAGAGGGAAATTAAATGTTGATATAGCTCATATAATTAATTCTTTAAGGAATTGTTGTAGATGATGATGGCTGTGGGCAGGAAGGAATTCCTGTAGCGGACTTTATTGCAGTGACACTGAAGAAGCCTCCGACTGAAGACGCTCTGTTGTTGTATGACAGTCTCATGAAGAGGATGCTCAGGGTTGTCCATTATTTTTTTTATTTTATGAAGAATCCTTCTTTGCATTATCATCTTCAGATGTTACACGGTCGTCCCCAGAACAGAACCAGCTTTCTTTATCAGGTTGTTGAGCCTTTTTAAATCCCTGGCTCTGATGCTGCTACCCCAACAGATGATGGCTTAAGAGATTACACTCTCCAAAATAGACTTATAGAAGATCTGCAGCATCTTACTGCAAACCTTGAAGGACTTAAGCTTCCTCAAGAAGTAGAGTCTATTCTGTTCCTTCTTGCAGACAGCTTCACTGTTCAGTCTCCAGTCCAGACTGTTGTCAATCATCTCCTTTGTTTTATTCACATTCAATGTGAGACGATTGTTTCCACACCATGTCACAAAGCGGTCCACCAGCTCTCTGTATTCAGCTTCTTGTCCATCTCTGATACACCCGACAATTGCAGAGTCATCTGAGTATTTCTGCAGATGACAGGTCTCTGATTTGTACTGGAAGTATGAGGTGTACAGAGTGAAAAGGAATTGTGAGAGTACGGTCCCCTGTGGTGCTCCTGTGCTGCTGACCACCTGGTTTGACATACAATTCTTCAGTCTCACAAATTGTGGTCTGTTGGTCAGGTAGTCATTGATCCAGGCTATTGTTGAGGGCTCCCCTTGTGTCTTCAGGAGTTTCTGACAAAGCAAATCAGGCTGAATTGTGTTAAATGCACTGGAGAAATCAAAGAACATGATCCTCACATTGCTGCCTGCTTTGTCCAGATGACAATGGGTTGGTTGAAGCAGGTGGATGATGGCATCTTCAACTCCAACTCCACAGCGATAAGCAAACTGCAGTGGGTCCTGATACGTTCTTGTTTGCTTATTCAGGGGTGCCAACAGGAGTCTCCCCAGGACCTTCATGATGTGGGATGTCAGGGCAACAGGTCTATAGTCATTGATGACTGATGGGTTGGTTCTTTTTGGTACTGGAACAAGGCAGGATGTCTTCCACAACACCGGAACCTTCTCCTGAGTTAGGCTAAGGTTGAAGAGGTGCTGCAGAATCCCACAGACCTGCTCTGCACAGGCCTTCAGGACTCTGGGGCTGACACCATCTGGACCTGCAGCTTTGTTCCGGTTTAGTTTTTCCAGCTGCCTCTTCACCTGACTTTTAGAGACAGACAAGTGGGAGGGGGAGGCAAAGGGGGTAGCAGCATTGGTCACACATGAGCGAAGGACGATCATGTGTGACACATTAGAGTAGGGTGACCAACCGTCCTGTATTCCCCGGACATGTCCACATTTCACATGCTGTCCAGGGCGTCCGGGGGGATCTGATAGATCAATGAAAATATCCGGGTATTCATCATTTTTAAGGGGACTAATAAGCATACTTAAATTGACTGGTGCAATGCATGCAATACGACACGTTTTCTCTCATCTATTGTCCTGACAGAGCTGCTGCTTCGTGGAGGGTTCTGAACTGTTTCATAGACGTAACAGACAGCAGGCTGTGATCCGCTGGACCACTTTGCCCTTCGCCGTGCTGCACGCACGGAGTTGCGACAGTTCACAAAATATTAAAGCGCAAGGGTAGCTTTACAGACAAACAGAGCTGGCATAGCTGTTTCTGTGTGTGTGACAAAAGTGGCAAAGATCCAGTAGGTCCACATGGAACGAAATCTATAGTAATAATTCTGAGGATGAAGATAAAATCTAAAAATTGGAGTCGGCATTATTGTGTTTTTGAGACTGCTGCTTTTTACTTTTAGTATTACATTGAAAAGAAAAGAAAATTTTCTCAGAATGTTTTTTCAGATTTTTATTTAATTTTTGTCTAGTATGACTTAAAAAGCGAACTATTATTCTTTCTGGTAAATTTTCTAATTCGGAAGAGTAATTATTTCTGTTATTAATTAATTTCTAGAGATTTTAAAGTAATTTTTGTACTTGTGAAGACCTATCTAAAGTTTGTTATTTAACTGTTCATTCCAACCACATGGAGAATGCATGCTTTAAAGGGGGGGTATTATGCAAAATGGACTTTCTGAAGCTTAATATCCTGAGAACCTTTCTTTCCCTCATTAAAAACATGCCTGAAGTGTTGCTCTGACCCATTCACTCATATTAGAGTAATCTTTGAGTCTCTGCTGGTAGTTCTCTGGGTTGCTGAAACACCTGCTCCCACCCATCTCCTCCTCCGACCTTACGTACTCAGCCGAGACCCTCGCCCCTGCAGAGCTCCCCTACCCCTCTCCTGTGTAACATCCCGGCCTTCCAGGCCACCGTAGTTTGAGAAGTTGCCGTTCACGAGAGAGTGGTGTGTGCAAAAAAGATGGCTGAATAAAGCAGCGTTTTCATACCAGCGTAGGTAATCTTCATTCTAGTACATGTAATCCACTACATGCAAAGTATAACATGGTGTCAGAATAGGTACCATACCCACACATTGTGCAGGGGTGTTCAGGAAAGGATTATTTGCCCGCCAGGTGGCAGCAAGTTTATTTTACCCACGGATTTACTTAATGCATATGATGATTTATGTTGTACACCTGTTTGAAATGTCAGCGAATGGACACCCTAAAACTGAGTCTAAGCCACTCGTTAGTTAAATAGCAGTCAGTTGGACATGCTCAATTGTCTGTTTCATGCTCATCCGCAGGTGTTTGTTTTTCTCTTTTGTTTCAAAAAAAGAAGGGAGATTTGACATCAAGGCCACCGTAGTTCGAGAAGTTGCCTTTCATGCGAGAGTGGTGTGTGCAAAAAAGATGGCAGAATAAAGCAGCATTCTCATATCAGCATCAGTAATCTTCATTCTAGTATATGTAATCCGCTACATGCTGCGAGCAAAGTATAACACCACAGTCATGACAGTGTTTCAGGACTGTGCCAAGTGTCCTATTTTTTGGAAATAAAAATATGGTCACCCTACATTAGAGACAGGTGCAGACATTGATTAGGAGAGTGAGTGAAAGGACTGAGTGCTAATTTGTGCTCACCTAATTGGAGATCCAAGTCTCAAAAAGGGCCACAATGTCATTGTTCAACTTGTCCAGTTCTTTGGCAATCCAGGTCATTTCTGTAGGACTAGTTCTGAAGAATTAGAACTCATAGTTCATGGCACCAACATAGAAGATCCCATTCACCCTCATGACCTGAAACGCTATCTATGAGAAGATATTAGTAAATGAGCTGTTGTGTGTTCTTTCGTGCACATTTTCAAGGACCCTTCCCAGATTTGAACAGGCAATCCTACACACTACATTTGAGATTTAATAATGACCATCCAAAACTTATCAAAAGGTTGTAAACTTGGGTAAAATATCAAAGACAGCACACTTGCCCTAGGTTGAACACTCTTTTGTTTAACCCTGTAGAACTGATTGTGGAGGATGGGGGGCCCAGGATGTCCAACTAGTTCAACAAGACACTTATTCCCCACCCCCAGATTTACTCCCTTAGTCTTAGTCTGGGTGTCATATCATCTTTCTCAACAGTAAATAACCTGGGGGGGGGGGGGTCAGCCAGTTCAGACATTGATCACCCATTTAAGAGTTTGTTTCCAGCTGTCCCTTGGCTCTTCATACACTGAAATTGGTGAGTATACACAGTTACATGAATCAGCTGTGGAACTGATACTATGATTCTTGGACTCAAGTTTACATCAGTTTCTGGAAAATAATAATAAAAAAATCCTTTATTATGTTTTGTTTAGGGTGTATTCAGACCAGAAAGGTCCTTTGGTCCGCTTGTTTGGTCCGGACCAAAAACTTTTTTTCGTTTGGTGCGGTTCGCATTCACACTGTACACTTTGCAAGTGAACTATATTTTGTAAACACATCCACGCGTGTGACGATCGATGCGGCCATTGGACAGCAATGACTAGGGCGGTGCACAGAGCGCAGACCCGGAAATGGAGGAAAACATTTAAGCCTTACGCTGCTCTTAATATTTCTGCTGTTATTGGAGCTACAAAATCACATTGAGTGTCAAGAGCAGCTCATTCAACGCAGGTTTCGCGACGCTCTGTTTCAAATTTTGGAAAGGCGTTGGGGAATGCGTGCAGTAACCCGAAGGAGACGATGTGCTCTGCGTGCCTTGACCCATAACATGCTCGCAGCACCGTGGCTAAACAGAAGACGAATGATCAGGTTTGAACTTGCCTTGCTACAGTGGCTTGTTAAGCCCAAAAAGGCACATGTATACTGGAGTTGGTTTGGATCGACTCTGCTTATATTCACACCTGAAGCGAACCGCACCAGAGTCCGTTTGAAAGCGATCCGCACCAGGATTCGTTTGTGTGTATTCACACCTGCATAAAAGGTCCGGACCAGCGTTCGAAATTAACCCTGGTCCGTTTAAAGTGGACCAAACAGTGCAGGTTTGAATATACCCTTAGTTGTATCTGCTCTCTGTGAATATACCAAGTGTGTATTTTTGAGTGTTTTTTGGTAATCTGCAAGCTTTCTGAATTGCCGTTGTTTAACTTACAACCATACCAGTTTCATTTTTTAGACTTTTAAAGTTCAAAAGACAACCTTCTTGTAGTGAACCATGTTCTTGGTAGTTGTGAATATGGACACTTCATATTATTAATCCAATCTCCACATTCTCTTAGTGAGGGAAGGATAAGGTCAGGGGGAAACACTGACTTCAGTTGAAAACAAAAGAAAAGTGAGCCCTTCCTAAAACAACAACTGGAATTAAGAAACTCTCCAATGACAGCATTCCAACTTTAATCTCATCTTGGGTGTAGAGGGAAATCTTTTACCTCTAAAAATTGCACAAACTGGATAAGAACTGAGGCTGAAAAAAAAATCTAACTCTGAAAAGACTTTCATGATGCTAGCTATGCTGTGCAAAGGAGCATGAAAATACCCTTCTTAGAGAGTCAGGACATCGATGGCAATTAATGCAAGTGCTGTCTCAGACAAGGAAGCTAATGAGTTTTAATATACATGCAGGTGAGTGGGAGCTGAGTTGCTGAAGCCCTTAATGAACCCATGACAGCCTAATTAGGCACAATTTACAATTCTAGGATACTAATTAGAGGCACTGAGATCCTGCTACAAATCTTTGTATGAAAAAATCTTTTTAACTGCTCTAATCAGTTGCTTTGATTGATCATTGCTCACTCTTTCATTCTCTGCATCTGGATTGTCTTGGCCAATTTTGTCTATAAAAGCACAGAAGATTTATTTAGGTCATGAATGCAATCTCATACACAACTTTTGATATTTCTGTAATTTATACTAAGACCTTACCTGTTATCAGTGCCATTTGACAAAATACTACACAATATGTAGTATTCAACTACGCAGATTCCTATCTTGTCCTTGCGGAGATAAACAACTGCAGGTCAATGACTCATTGCAATCTGCTGGAATTCCTTAATTAGAAAACTTTTAAACTGATTGGAATGTATGCATGATTGAATTGAGATCACTTTTCTTGTAAAGTGACTTCAGATGACATCTGTTGTGAATCGGCACTGCTGTATTTAATTAAACTGAATTGGATTTAAACACACTACATCATTATTCTGTTCCATCACAGCTCACTGCAGTAACTAAATCGAGAGAACATAGATGTTTTTGGCAGCTTTTGTAGCAAATGAAACGTTAAACGATAAAGTTACAAGTGTTTTAGCTGATGTTGTTGGAACATTATACAAGCTTTGTAAAACCAAGGTAACCCTGTGTTGGAGCAAAGAGCACTGTCTAAAACTCCAAAAGAAACACAATATGGATTGCTGTAAAACAGCATCCTGTGTCATGATGGGGTTTAGTAAAGAATACAAGTACAGATACTGTGGCAAAGTTTCTTTGATAATAAAATGAAAGGAGAACTTAAAGGTTCAATATGTAAGAACTTTACAGTGAAATAATAACACAGAAGGCTAATGTCTCAATCATATTAGAAGGAAGGTTACATAGAAACAGATTTCCTTCTCAGCTGGGTGGTTGCAAGTTTCTGTTATTTTAAAAAGGCTGCAGAGATACGTAGTCATTGTTTACAATCTGTTACCCCTCCATACGTCCTGGTTCCAGAGCCAATCACATGTGACCCCACAAGGTCACAAAGTCTTCAACATAAACACAGAGCTAGCATTTGTAATTTGACACAATTGTAATTCGGCCAAAGCCATGCGCCTCTATTGTCAAATGAGTCTCTAACGTCCGCATCTGATGAAACATTGACAGACATGCATTTGCGCACCACAAATTGCCCAAATTCCAATATTATGTATGAAATGTAATTAGGTTTTAGGCCTAATTATATTGTGTGTTGAACAATAATCTGTTTTTTACAAATTACAGGCTTAATAAAATATTTGATCATCCATCCACACATCCATCCGTCCTCATTACATCTCTAGTTTCACCACGACAGTAATGGCTCAGTTATCGGCTACTGTAATGGCGACTGTAATGGCGTTTCAATTTGATCCGGAATCTGATCTGGATGGCAAGGCACCTGAGGAGGAACCAGAAAGGTAGAGGACGTCTTACATAGGTGATCCAGACAGACGTGCTGTGCACGGAGGGGAGGGGCTGTGTGTGTGTGTGTGTGTGTATGTTTGTGCGAGAGAGATTGGCCTGCCAACTCTCCTGACCTGAACCCCAGACGAAGAGAGAGCAGGGAACGGAAAGGCAGCCGAAAGAATTCGATACAAGTTTTAAATAGCGTAAAAAAGATAAAGAAAACCCAATATGTGACAGGCGGTGTTGATTTTTTATTTTTTTTGGGGTTGATGTTGAATCTGTGGCGGTCGGAGTTTAATCTGTGGCGCACCGCCACAGATTCGTCTATGTGTGGGAAGCACTGGTATATAACAGCTGAAGGACACTATTGCAGAAATATACTTACTTGTATAGGGATATTTGCTGGTTCACGGAAAGTTGGTAAGATTTTATTCTTCAGATCGCTTGGGAATAACAGGCCAGTCGGCCTATGGTATATACGTTGTTTTTAAAAGTCTATGACCGACTGATAGTCGTTTTTAATCATGCAACATGAGTTACTCCGTCTGACTGGAGTTTTCCTTATTCTTCTAAAACACGAGTGGCTATGAGGTACATTAGCTCTGCACACTCTATCTGATCAGAGTGTGCTGCTTTTGCAGACCACCAGTGCTTCATAAACAATAAAGATTGCTACCTAAGGTATTCTAAAATACAGATTGGCTTTAAAATAGATAGTTTAAACACTGAAAACTAATGTATAAGCCGCCTTCTTAGTATACTAAAACAAGATCAGTCACTGCAGTGACTGATCCACAAAATAGAATCAATTGTCCAAAGGTTATTGATTTCTAATTCAGCAAATGGTTTAATGAAACATTACTTCCTCCAAAGAATATTTTGTCTTCACTTCTGCTTTGCATTGTGAATTGGTGGTTTGAACACAAACCAAAAGATGATAATTAGTCTTAAACTAATCACAATTAGATTAAAACTAACTTAGCTTCACTCCCAAAACTCTTCAATACAAGCCTTGGTCTTCAAGCATAAATATTCACACTGAACTGTGACATCGCGATCAATTTTATTGGTTATTGTTTCTACTTCTTTGCATATTTTTCCATTTTACAGTTTTACTTTTGCTAGTTAGTTTAATTTTTTTTTTCCTTTTTCTTAGTAGTTTTAGTCGTGTGTTACTAACTTAGTTAGTTTGTTGATTAAAGCACTTTTACTGAAGGTTGAATTCTTATTGTAATAAACTCTCGTGTTTTGGAAAGTCGTTGTGTCATTGTTACACATACATGTGTAGTAACTTGCTGTTCAAAGAACGGCAAGACCTTATTCCTTCATCTATTGTTTAATTATCTCCGCCTTATCAGGCAAGTAATCATAAACAATAACTGAGACTGAACTATTTGGCAATTAATTAGTCCTGGATCCTAGGTGGTGCCCCAAACTTGGTAATTTTAACATAAAAATATAAATTTTATTAATAATGGCTCTAACCAATTATTCATAATTATTCACAGCCAAAACCTACATATCAGCACTATTTACATTTGAATATTACTGCAACAGTATGTAGCCTAAGCTAATGGGTCATTCCATATAGCTTAGGATCAGAGAACAAAGAAAAGCTCCGTCTGGACGGAGTAACTCATGTTGCATTATTGAAATGACAGTCAATAAACTTTGAAAAACACTGTTTATACCAACAGCTAATTGGCCTATTCATACCCAGGCAAGGGTATGAACTGATGTGAAGAATAAAATCTTACAAATGCAGCAAAATAGGCAATCAAAGCAACCTTTAAATTGTTTGTCCTAAGCTAATTTATCTCTGCCCAGACACAACCTTACTTGAACGATTGCTAGCAGCAGCTGCATGTGATCCTGTTAGCATCGAGGCCTTGGGGTTGTGTGGCTAGCTAGCCACCGTTAGCTCGGAACATCATTGGCCGCGTTTCCCAAATGAGTTAAGAAGCTCTTAGCGCCAAGATCTTCTTTGGAGCGCTCTTAAGAATGCTGTGAAAGACAAACCCGTTTCCCAGAGTCGCTCTTAGCTTAAGAAGATCTTTCACTAAGAAGGAAACGTAAGATCGATCTCACCCACTCTTAACAGCCTTCTTAGCAATCAAATGCTCAGTGATCATAGCCTGCCACCAGGGGCCTCTAGATTTTTAGGCTACAGTGATCAAGCTGCGTCAGGGAAATGTATATCCTCCACTTTTTGAAATAATAAAACAATGTTTAATGTTGAAATGCACTCATAGCTGTGGAGCACTGGCGCAAGAAACATAGGATAATAGTAGAGAAGGAAAAAATATATATTATTGAAGTACACGTTTAAGTTTTCCACATATCTGCATATGAGTTTACACATGAAAAACAACCACCCTGTTCTGGTTCTGATATATATATATATATATATATATATATATATATATATATATATAAAATTACCGGCAAAACATGCTGTGCTGTAGTGAGTATTAGTGAGAAGCACGTGTGTCAGGTCGCACATTACGCACACGTCATGAACCTGCGCTTAGATAAATTACTTAAAATTACAAATTGCCTTGGACTTTTTGCTGCTGGGTTTAATACTCATTTCAATGCAAAATGATACACACAATACATGGTTAAAAAGGAAACCAAAGTTTATTGAAAGCAGAATGGGGGAGGAGGGGTGCTTCACTGGGCCGTCTGGGCGTCTGCATCACCTGCAATGAAGGGGGATTGATTATTGAAATTGAATGGAATACATTGCGTAATGCTAATAAAACAAAATAGAACTGTCCGGTACCTGAATCCGGGGGAAGAATGATTGGAACGGAGATGGAGGGACGGTTGAACTGTGCCTCGGACAGCGCTAGCTGTCTCCGGTGCAGCTCCAACCTCTCATGCTTCCTCCGGACCATCTCTTCCTGGAGAGCAGTTTGTCTCAGGAGCTGCTCCTCTATCCCCCGCAGCACCACCAGCTTCTCTCTCTCCAGGCGCACCAGCGTCTCGCAGCAGGTGCAGGTGGTTATTGCAGGCCGCCTGGTTAAGCCTCCCCACATGCGGACACTGGGCGTTGCTGGTTGGCGCACGGGGACAGGGCACGGTCAGGCTCTGAAACTCCTGCCACTTCTTTCTGACAGCACCCCAGTCACGCAGGCCACATGGGCTGGAGGGGGACATCTTCTCCACTATAGCCTGCCATACACGGTTCTTCACCGTGATGTTTTTTTTCCCTTTTGTTCCTTCAAATAAAACCTCACGGTGCTGCCACACCTCGTCCACTAAGACGCCCATCTCCTCCGCGGTGCCCGCTTGCTCTTTTTGCTGCCAGTTTCATTCATTATCACATGTGTGTGCCAATATATATGGGGGTATATATGTGCTAATGGGCTTGATTACTACTTGCATACACCTGATGGCACACACACATTTAAAACAAAAGTTAACTTAATGCTATATCCACGTGCAAACACTTTGTTTGAGCAGGAGAGACGCGCGTAGGCGCGCAACTAGGCTACTTGTTTTCTTTTTATTATTTTCTCTTTTCTTTTTATCTATATATGGTTATCAGCACACAATGTGAAGCTAATTCACTAGGCAAGGCAAGGCAAGGCAAGGCAATTTTATTTGTATAGCACACTTTCAACAGCAGGGTAATTCAAGGTGCTTTGGTGATTTAAAAAAAACACATAAAAGAAACACACATTACACATGATACACAATAAAGCAAGAGAAAGATCAAAAAATGCAAGAGAGCATGAACACATTTCATACATATGACATCAAGCATTTACTCGAAGGCAATTCTAAACAGATGGGTTTTTAGTCTCGATTTAAAGCAGTTCAGAGTTTCAGCAGCTCTACACTCGTCAGGAAGTCTGTTCCAGATAAGGGGAGAAAAACTGAAAGCTGCTTCTCCATGTTTAGTTCTGAAAATGGGTTCAATGTCACATGCTAACATTGTAATGTAGAGCTTAGTGTCATCCGCGTAGTTATGGTAGGTAATGTTATTGGTTGCTATAATCTGGCCTAGTGGGAGAATGTAGATATTAAATAAGAGGGGCCCCAGGATGGAGCCCTGGGGCACCCCACATGTGATTTCTGATCGTTCTGATGAAAAGTTTCCTATTGAAACATAGAAGTCCCTCTTCTTTAGGTAAGATTTGAACCAGCCAAGTACTGTACCAGAGAGTCCGACTCAGCTCTCCAGTCGTTCCAAAAAAATATCATGATCAACAGTGTCAAATGCTGCACTGAGGTCCAATAGAACAATTCTAAACAGATGGGTTTTTAGTCTCGATTTAAAGCAGTTCAGAGTTTCAGCAGCTCTAAACTCGTCAGGAAGTCTGTTCCAGATAAGGGGAGAAAAACTGAAAGCTGCTTCTCCATGTTTAGTTCTGAAAATAGGTTCAAAGTCACCTGGTGACATTGTAATGTAGAGTTCTTCCACAGTCTGTATTTATGCGGATGTCATTGAATACTTTGGCGAGGGCAGTCTCGGGGCTGTGGTGAGTGCGGAAACCAGACTGAAAAACATCAAAACGGTTTGTCATTGTTATGAAGCTATTTAACTGTTTAAACACCGCTTTTTCAATAATCTTACTGATGAATGGGAGATTAGAGATTGGCCTGTAGTTCTGCATTAACGTGTTGTCCAGATTTTTCTTCTTTAGCAGTGGTTTAATAACTACTGTTTTTAAAGCCTGAGGGAAGACACCTGATAGCAGGGATGAGTTCACTATTTGAACAAGATCAGACCCAATAACAGGAAAAACTTTCTTTAGAAAAGCTGTGGGTAGGATATCAAGACAGCAGGAGGAGGAGCTTAATTGGATAATGATTTTTTTAAGGCTGCTCTGGTGTAATTCGTTGAATTCAGACATTTTCTCTACATTGTTGTTGATTGGGGATGGCACTGGTTGTAGGTTCGATATTGAGGTACAGATTGACCGCCTAATTGTTAGAATCTTTTCAGTGAAAAAGCCAGCAAATTCATTGCAGGCCCTGGTAGAATTTAGTTCAGGGGCTACCGTCACTAAATTATTAGTTAGTCTTTCCACTGTTGCAAATAGGGTCCGTGCATTATTACTGTTTCTGTTGATGATTTCAGAAAAGAACGATTCCCTAGCATCTTTTATAGTTAGCTGATATCTATTCAGTCTCTCTTTGTAGATCTCACAGTGAACCTGGATTCGAGTTTTCCGCCATTTTCTCTCGGCTCGTCGACACTTTCTTTTTTCACTACGTACCAGTGGATTACTTGTCCACGGAGACTTCTTTCTACCTGAGACTACTTTCACTTTAGTTGGAGCAATGGAATCCAGGATGTCTGAGATTTTCGCAAGGAAATTATCTACCAACTTATTTAATGAGTTTGAGTTGGGAGATGAGGGGGATGTGGTGGAAGGGTAAATACGTTTAAAGGTTTCTACTGAACTGTCCCCTAGAAAAAGCTTTTTTATAGTGGTCTTACTGTGGCTGGATAATTTAGCAGAGATGGTACTTTCAAAGAAAATACAGAAATGGTCAGATAACGCAATATTAATTACGGAGATGTTGGAAATATTTAAACCTTTGCTGATAATTAAGTCCAGAGTGTGTCCTTTATTGTGTGTTGGTTGTTTGACATGCTGGGTCAGGCCGAAGCTGTGGAGAGTATCATCTAATGTTTTTGCTTGTCTATCTTGGGGGTTGTCGGTATGGATGTTAAAGTCCCCTAGAGTCACTAACTCTGTACTCATCATGAATATCGCAAGTTCTTATAAACAACGCTGTGTGTGACTGCGCGCTATGCTCAGCGCTGATAAAGGAGTGGGTGATCGATTAGCCTGGCATCGATTGATTCAGTTTCAGCACCACCGCTGTTGACAGCTCCCGTTAAGAGCTTCTTAGGCTTGATCTTAAGGTTATTCTAAGAAGGCAGTTAAGCACGCTTCTGGGAAACACCCGTATCTTGGCGCTCCTTCTTAGCCGAACCCTTCTTAAGAGCCTTCTTATGTCCTTAAGAACGATTGCATTTGGGAAACGCGGGCATTGTCTTCTCAGCTTGGCAGCTTTGGGTAAACAGCTTGTAGGATAGTCTCATGAAGAGGATGCTCAGGGTTGTCCATAATTTTTTTTAATTTGTGAAGAATCTCTTTTTGCATCATCATCTCCAGATGTTCCACAGTCATCCCCAGAACTGGATGTCTCACTGGGTCTGTAGTTTAGCGACAACGGAACCGATGACATCAGATGTATTGTCGTGAAATGTAAACAACTGCCAAACTCTCTTGGTAAATAATATGGACGAAAACATACTGCCAAGAGTTCAATATCTTGGTTGCAGAGACAACACTTCACAGAAACATGTCCTGGATGACAACAAAAGCTGTTGACAAGCACTGCTTCTCCACCTCCTTTTCTTTTACTGTTCCTCTTCAGATCTCTATCGGGAAATCTGGCAGAGAGACGTTGGAGTCGGGGATATGATCCTGCAGCCACGTCTCAGCGAAACACATACCACTGCATTCCTGATACACTGGATGAGTCCAAGTAAGGGCTTGGAGTTCACCCATCATGTTAGCCAGTGAGCTCATGTTGTCCATTATGATCGATGGAAGAAATGGTTTTAACTTCCTTCTTCTCTGTCTCCTTTTTGCTCCTGCCCTGCATCCACGCTTCCTCGGTCTCAACTCATCAGGGATTTGTGGCTTGTTATTTCAGCTTTTGCAATGTTAATCAGCTGCTCCCGGCTGTAAACCAGTTTGTTGCCATGGTTACTCATCGTAACAAGTTATCAAAAAGTGAAAAATTAGCAACAAAAATCATTCCAGCTTCACAGCACCAAAAATTAGAAAGCATAAAGTTCCAAGAAATACAATCTTTCTCAAGAAAGCAGAGAAACCAACATCCGAAAAAATAAAACTCAATATTTGGCCAACAGAACCACTCAACATGCAGCCACCGAGAGCAGGGCAATTCTAGAATTAGATGGTAATTTCTCTTTTTTAACAAATTCCAGTAGAGCACCAGTTCCTTAAATAGTCAGAGAACCACTTCTGGCACCAATAACCATGCAACATTCAAAGTAAGTTCCATCCTTTTTGATGTTCGCTTTTAACTTTAGCAAGTCATCATCACCATGTGTAGATGCCTAAATGCATGCCATGGCTGGTTCAAGTCAACAGGTGTACCTAATAAAGTGCCCTTTGTATTGCTTTGTAATGTAAATCACAAACAAAGAGAATAACCGAAGTGTGTACAAACTTTAAGTTGATACTGAAAACAAAATAATTTAACCGTATTAGAAGTACTTATGGACTCATTATTGTAAAGCTGATAAATCCACTTACAAATTACTCACCTTGGACAGAAATCTTATTTGCAAACAAAGAGTATTTATGTGTTTTGGGATCTATCAAGTTGAAAACATCTTGACATGTGTTTCTTCACAATTTCATCTGCACATGCACTCTGTCAGAAAGCAGTTGACCTCCATATTTAAGAAATAAATCCCTCATATTCGTTTAATTTTGTAGCAGGTGGAGTTCTTTTCTGACTTCATTTGTAAGATAAGAAAATCCCATCCAAATCAAACCGCTAAAGCCCAAACAACTTTTGTTTAACATCCTTTGGCAAACACAGTGGATTGAATTTTAATATCTCCTTAATCCCTCAGATGTGATTTAACCCAGGGAAATGCAGGTCAAACATGATGAAAACCAGAAATATGATTATGTTATACAGATGAAAATAACCTGTCACCAGCTTTGAAGAGAATGAATGGTCAAGGTTTCGAGGGATACATTCAGTTTTAAAATCATCTTCAATGTTGTGAGAAAATTGCACCACAGTGCTATTTAAAATTTAGCTAAAATGTGTATGTCTACAAACATTATTGAAAGCACAATAGAAGTTTAAAAATTATTTATCAGCAACTTTCAGTGTCACAATATGCATCCAATCGGAAAGGAGCATAAAAAGCCATAGAATAAATATGTGCTGTCATGTTCCTTAAGGAGTGAGGACCCAAAAGCAGCAAAATAAAGAAAATACAATCTAATTAATAAGAAAATCCCCCAAAAAACTACAAACTTACAAAAACCTCAAGGGGAACCAACAAAACAGGCGGGGAAGATCGACGAGAGTAGAATGATGACGGACCATCGGATAGTGACCGGATGAGAGCAGAATTCAAATTCAAAAATACTTTATTAATCCCAAAGGGAAATTAAATGTTGTTGTAACTCATTATGCAAGTTCCTTCAAAGATTTGTTGTAGATGCTGATTGCTGTGGGTAGGGATGATCTCTTGTAGTGCTCTGTAGATCTGAAGAAGCCTCTGACTGAAGACGCTCTGTAGTTGTATGACAGTCTGATGTTGAGGATGCTCTGGATCTATGGCGTCTTCTTTTCAACTCATCAGGGTTTTGTGGCTGTACTTGAGGTATTATTTGAGCTTTTGTTATGTTAATCAGCTGCTGCCAGTTGTAAACCACCTTGTTGCCATGGTTATGTATCATAACAAATGTCCCAAAAAAAAAATATCAGCAAAAATCCTTCCAGCTGCACTGCATTCAAAACCAGAGAGAACAGTTGTCCACAAAAACAATGTTTCTACCAGAAATGGAAGAATTAAAGTTTAAAAAAAGAAGAAAAAAAAAGAACCAAAGTAACAGAGCTACTCCAACATGCTGCCACCTTGAGCGGCGCAATTCCGGAATACTGGTCCTTCTCAAAAAATTAGCATATTGTGATAAAGTTCATTCTTTTCCATAATGTAATGATAAAAATTAAACTTTCATATATTTTAGATTCATTGCACACCAACTGAAATATTTCAGGTCTTTCATTGTTTTAAAACTGATGATTTTGGCATACAGCTCATGAAAACCCAAAATTCCTATCTCAAAAAATTTGCATATCATGAAAAGGTTCTCTAAACGAGCTATTAACCTAATCATCTGAATCAACTAATTAACTCTAAACACCTGCAAAAGATTCCTGAGGCTTTTTTTTTTTTTTTTTACGTGTCCTGTTTGGCAGTGTGGAGCTCAGAATTGGTGTCTGAGTACCAAGTAGAATCCCAACAGATTTACTTTCACAAGCGGAGCAGTACAGCTTTTGCTATAGTCCTCCACTTGATAGATGTGTGGCTTTTAAAAACTCCCAGCCTGGTTTATTACTCAAAACCGCAATCATGGGTAAGACTGCCGACCTGACTGCTGCCCAGAAGGCCATCATTGACACCCTCAAGCAAGAGGGTAAGACACAGAAAGAAGTTTCTGAACGAATAGGCTGTTCCCAGAGTCCTGTATCAAAGCACTTCAGTGGGAAGTCTGTGGGAAGGAAAAAGTGTGGCAGAAAACGCTGCACAACGAGAAGAGGTGACCGGACCCTGAGGAAGATTCTGGAGAAGGACCGATTCCAGACCTTGGGGGACTTGCGGAAGCAGTGGACTGAGTCTGGAGTAGAAACATCCAGAGCCACCATGCACAGGCGTGTGCAGGAAATGGGCTACAAGCCACTTTTGAACCAGAAACAGCGGCAGAAGCGCCTGACCTCGGCTACAGAGAAGCAGCACTGGACTGTTGCTCAGTGGTCCAATGTACTTTTTTCGGATGAAAGCAAATTCTGCATGTCATTCGGAAATCAAGGTGCCAGAGTCTGGAGGAAGACTGGGGAGAAGGAAATGCCAAAATGCCAGAAGTCCAGTGTCAAGTACCCACAGTCAGTGATGGTCTGGGGTGCCATGTCAGCTGCTGGTGTTGGTCCACTGTGTTTTATCAAGGGCAGGGTCAATGCAGCTAGCTATCAGGAGATTTTGGAGCACTTCATGCTTCCATCTGCTGAGAAGCTTTATGGAGATGAAGATTTAATTTTTCAGCATGACCTGGCACCTGCTCACAGTGCCAAAACCACTGGTTAATGGTTTAACAACATAATTTACAAAGAGATGGCATGTTTAGAACAGAACTATTGGCTGCATCACATGTGTTATTATGCACTTGCCAGAGCTTTTGAGAACTTAAAACAGTGACTGAAGGTTTCCAGAGAAACCTGCCTCATTGACACATTGGGTAGTCTTACCAGAAATTCAATTCATTTACAGAGGGGCAAAAAATTTATTTGGCAGCCACATATTCTGCAAGTTTTCCCACTTATAAATATGAGAGAGCTCTGTACTTTTCACCACAGGTACACTTTTACCATAAGAGAGAATGTGAATGAAAGTGTCAGGAAATCACATTGTATGATTTAAAAATGTATTTGTATAATAGTGCAGAAAATAGGTAGCTCTTCTATCCTCCACTCATTACCTGTATCAATGGCACCTGTTTGAACTCATTATCTGTATAAAAGACACCTGTCCACACCACCAGTCAGATTACGACCTCCAACATGGCAAAGACCAGAGACCTGTCTGAGGACACCAGGGACAATATTGTACACCAGCACAAGACTAGGATGAGCCAATCTACATTAGGCAAGCAGCTTGGGGAGAAGAGAACAACTGTTGAAACAATTATTAGAAAGTGGAATAAATACAAGGTCACTGACCATCTTCCTGCAAGATCTCACCTTGTGTGGTACACATGATCTTGAGAACGGGGAGGAAATAGCCCAGAAATACATGTCAATGACCTGAAGAGAGCTTAGTAACAAACTAGGTTGTCATGGATTAAAATCCTACAGTCCCCCTTCTTAAGCCAGCACATGCCCAGGCCCGTCTAAAGTTTGCCAGAGACCATCTGGATAAACCAGAAGAGGATTTGGAGAATGTCATGTGGTCAGACAAGACCAAAATAAAACTCTTTGTTATAAACGCCACTCGCCATGTTTGGAGGGGGAAGAATGCTGAGTTGCATCCCAAGAACCCCATACCCAGTGTGAAGTATCGGGGTGGAAACATTATGCTTTGAGGCTGCTTTTTTGCAAAGAAGACAGGGCAATTGATCCGTATTAAGGAAAGGATGAATGGGGTCATGTATTGTGAGACTTTGGGCAAAAATCCCTTTCCATCAGTGGGAGCATTGAAGATAAAACGTGGCTGGATCTTTAGGCATGACAATGATCCCAAACACAAAAAGGAGTGGCTACGCAAAAAGCATTTCAACCTGGTGAATACCTACAGGAAATATTTGACCTTTGTCATTGCCAACCAAGTTTACTTTACAAAGTATTGAAGTGAACTTTTGTTGTTGGCCAAATACTTATTTTATGCACCATTACACAAATTATTTCTTTAAAAATTATACAATGTGATTTCCTGGATTTTTTTTCACATTCTGTCTCTCACAGTTGAAGGTACCTATAGTTCAGTTCAGTTCATTTCAATTCCCTTCAGTTTATTTATATAGCGCCGATTCACAACAGATTCTCATCTCAAGCCACTTTACAAGAAAGTCATTTCAATACAAACATTCCAATCATTTTAAAGGTTTAGCTAGTTTTCTATGTAAGGAATCCCAGCAGATTGCATGGAGTCATTGACTGGCAGTTGCACCCCGTTGATGCAGACTTCAACCACAGCAATCCCTCAGCAAGCCCCCATACTGAGCAAGCATGTAGCAACAGTGGAGAGGAAAAATTTCCCTTTAACAGCAAGAAACCTCTAGCAGAACCTGGCTCAGTACAAGCGGCCAACTACCACGACCGTCTGGGGGTTAATTTTACAGATTGATTCCTGTAATATTACTGTCAAACACCTCACAATTGGTGAATATACCTAAATTTCTACAAGAAAATATCGATATTTTACAGACTATTCACTGTCATCATACTGACAAACACCTTACAATTAGTGAATATGCTTATATTTCTACAGGAAAATACCATTCTTTTACAGGCAAATCACTGTATTATTACTGGGTTACACTTTACATTAAGTGACAATGATTAAATTAAAGTACAATTCTTTTTTTCATTCTGTAATACTAGGCTTTAACTCATTTAATAAAGTGACAATACTCAGAGTTGTGCTGCAAAAACATTTATTTCAGTTACTTTTACTAAACATTACAAAGTTACAAAACTAAAGATTCTTGAAAATGTTGCTTTATAACAATTAACTATATACAGATAAATTGCTCATTAAAAATATTACAATCATTAAAATACAATATTTTCTAAATGAAAATAAAATAACATTTTATGTTTTCTAAAATATTTCAATTAAATTCCATCAATAAAGGTACACTGTAAATATGTCTACAGAAAAACACTTAAATTGCTCTACTTTTTGTCCCATAAATGTATTACAGTCCAACAAAACACCATAAAATTTAAAACACACTTTTAAAAATACAAGCTGAAACGTATACATTTTACACTATAAATCCAAAAATAATCTATCTACTGGAGCTCTGTACATTGTAGCTGTAATATTTTTGGACATGCAGTAGTATTGATTTAAAATCTATCATATACAGTTTAAGTGAAACTAAAACCTTCCTCAAAAGCAGTGAATCCTACCAGAGGTGACAGTGAAACATAGCAGGTCTAGAATAATTGTCCTCCAAATGGTCAGTGATCAATAGGGTATTTGATGAATCTGTGGATACACACACATATAAAATTACTAAAAGACCTCTAAAAAGGCACATTTTCAAAGCATTTTATTCAACATTCTCAAACAAATAGTCAATATCCAACTACAAGACAGTGACTTCTGTAAATGAAAATTATGTTAAGTTCATTTGTCCACAAAAATATAGGATGTTCACAGGAAATCTGTGCTGCAGTACCTTGCCAGTCAACAGCAAGGTAAAATAAACCATACATAACTTATATTGTCTACTTCAACATACAAAAATATTAATCAAAATCGACAATTTTTCTTTGACAACCACAAGAAAATGTAAGTTGTTGTTCAAGTTTGGAGCAAAGTCTCTTGACTAAAAGATCTTTAGGAGGGAGTTTCCCACTCTTTTTATGTCCAACTCTGAAATGGGATTCAAAAACAAAAAACCACAATGAAGGTGGTTAGATGGCAATAGAATAATCACATACAGTGAAATGCTTTAAAATAAAAACTTAATTTAAATTTCCAGTGTGAGATAAGGCCTGCTCTACATGGAGATAAAAATAGGTATAGTTTCAAAAACAGAGTCTGTAAAAACGGCATCACGATATTAATACATCTGTCCACATGAATTCACACAAACAGGCTTAAAATTCTGTACTAAACTGGTGGTGCTGAGACACTGCCAGAGAAACACAGAAAAGAAGACTAAGCATGCACAGTCAACCTGTTAGCATATACGACAAATCTAAATGAGAGCTTTAATCTAAAAGAAATGGTGGATGTGTTTCTCAGGATCAATTTTTTGCTGCTTCACCTGGTTTCATCTCCGTGTGGACAGGGCCTAAATAGAACTAGAACTACAAACAATTATCAACTGATTCCAAGGTTTTTCTCTCCGATTCGGCCTCTCGTTTACACGGCAAGGGGAAAACGGGGGGGCCAAAACGCATCTTTTCCAGAGGGGAGAGTTTTGAAAACACTGGGGGATTCGTTGTCATGTAAACGCAAGCCGGAGACTTTTGAAAATGACAACGTCACTGCCAGCCACCTACGGACATGTTGCACTTGCGTACTCCGCCTTTCTACAGAAAAACAACAACAATGGCGGATCCAGGTATGCTGTTACTGCTGATGCAGGTTCTGAAGTCAGTTATGGTGACGGGGTAAGCCGTATTGCGTCATTTCCTGTTGTCACTGCTGTGCTCCGTGGAGCTGTTTTGGTGTTCAAACGCTCTTGAATTGATCTTATTTTCTCTGTGCTGAGGCTTTTCTAAGTTATTTTAACACACAATCACACTAAAACACACATTTTGTGGTGGTGTACTTTACGTTTTGGGAACTCCTCGTGTTTCACACAGTTTTTCTTTGGGTGGAAGGTCTCGCTAGCTCAGTTAGCTTAGCTTCATTGCGGCTATGGCTACTCTTCTCTCTCCTGTCTCTAACTCTTCTCTTCTCTCTTGCTCTCTCTGTCAGATGTTTAGTTACTTCCCTGCCTCCTTTAGTGATAATGGTAACTGTAATAAATGTAATTTTTTTCTAGCTTTGGAGGCGAGGGTATCAGAATTAGAAGCACGGCTCCGCGCTGTTGAAAAACCAGCAGATAGCCGAAGCCCATTAGCCAGCGCGGAGCCAACAAGGATAGAACCCCCTAGCTGTCCTCCGGTAGAGCCCGCGCAGCCGGGACCCCAGGCTGGTTGGGTGACTGTACGTAGGAAGCATAGTTCTAGGACCCAGCCCCCGGGCCACCACCAACCGCTCCGCGTTTCTAACAGATTTTCCCCGCTCAGCGACACACCCGCTGAGAAGCCGGCCCTGGTAATTGGCAGCTCCATAGTCAGAAACGTGGCATTAGAGACACCATTGACCATAGTCAAATGTTTGCCAGGGGCCAGAATGGGCGACATCAAATCCTACCTGAAACTGCTGGCTAAAGATAAGCGTAAATACAGTAAGATTGTTATTCACGCTGGCGGTAATGACACCCGGTTACGCCAATCGGAGGTCACTAAAATTAGTGTTGCTTCGGTGTGTAAGTTTGCCAAAACAATGTCAGACTCGGTAATCTTTTCTGGTCCCCTGCCTGATCGGACCAGTGACGACAGGTTTAGCCGCATGCTGTCATTCCATCAATGGTTGTCTAGGTGGTGTCCTGCAAACGATGTGGGCTACATTGATAACTGGAGAACTTTTTGGGGAAAACCTGGTCTGATCCGGAGAGACGGCATCCATCCCACTTTGGATGGAGCAGCTCTCCTTTCTAGGAATATGGCCGAATTTATTAGTCCTCCAAAACACTGACAACCCAGGGTCCAGACCAGGAAGCAGAGTCGTAGTTTAACCCACCTCTCTGCTGCTTCTGTACTGTTACCTAGCCATTACCCTATAGAAACAGTGTCTTGCCCACGGCCAAAATTAAATGGATTAAAAGTTAAGCCAACAAAAGCAAATTATGGAAATCTCATAAAAATAAATACAACTTTGACTGAAAATAAATCTATTAAATGTGGTTTATTAAACATAAGATATCTCTCCTCAAAGACTTTGTTAGTAAATGACTTGATTTGTGATAATCACATTGATTTCCTTTGTCTCACAGAAACCTGGTTGCAGCAGGAGGATTATGTCAGTATAAATGAGTCAACTCCTTCCAGTCATTTAAATTTTCACATTCCTAGAAATACTGGGCGAGGAGGAGGAGTTGCAACCATTTTCCGTTCTGATTTACTAATTAGTCCCAGACCAATTGATAGCTACAGTTATTTTGAACATCTAACCCTTAATTTTCCTCATCCAAGTTGCAAAACATTAAGACCATTTTTGTTTGTGGTTTTGTATCGTCCACCAGGCCCTTACTCTCAATTCTTGGATCAGATCTCACATTTTTTATCTGATTTAGTATTAAATACTGATAGGGTTATTATAGTGGGGGACTTCAATATCCATGTGGATACTGAAAGTGATAGCCTAAATGCAGCCTTTAGTGCTATTTTAGACTCAATTGGCTTTACTCAAAAAGTACAGGGATCGACCCACTCAGGTAAACACACTTTGGACCTTGTACTGACATACGGTATTGAGTGTGAGGAAATAACAGTCCACCCACATAACCCGGTCCTGTCTGACCACTTCTTGATAACTTTTGAATTTACTTTAACTGACCATCTTAAATCTGAAAGAAAATTTCATTATAGTAGAACTTTATCAGACAATGCTGTAACAATTTTTAAAGAATCTGTACCATTCTTACTTTCCTCAGTGTCTCAGAGTAACACAGTGGATGGCAGCAATTCTATCTCTAACCCTTCAGAAATTGATGGTCTGGTTCACAGTGTTACGTCCTCATTGCGTTTGGCATTAGATAGTGTAGCCCCATTAAAAAAGAAAGTGGCTAGCCATAGGAGGCTGACTCCTTGGTTTAACGCAGAGTTGCGTACTTTAAAGCAGAATACTAGGAAGTTGGAGAGAAAATGGCGCTCTACACATCTAGAGGATTCCTATTTAACCTGGAATAACAGTCTACTGCTGTATAAAAAGACCCTTCGACAAGCTAGAACAGCATATTTTTCATCATTAATAGAGGCGAATAAAAACAATCCTAGGTTTCTGTTTAGTACAGTTGCCAAACTTACACAGAGTCATAGCTCTATTGAGAAAACTATTCCCCCAGCTCTTAGCAGTGATGATTTTATGAGATTCTTCATAAATAAAATACATTTTATTAAAAATAAAATCATTGGCACCCTCCCAAACATGATTACTTCTTCCTCAGTAAATGAAAGAACTGTAGAACCTCAGTTGTGCTTAGGCTGTTTTGATTCAGTCGAGCTTTCAGAATTATCAAAAATATTAGCCTCATCTAAACCTACAACTTGTATGTTGGACCCAATCCCAACCAAATTATTTAAAGAAGTGTTCCATTTGGTTCCTGGCCCCATTTTGGATATGATGAATCTATCCTTAGTAAACGGATACGTACCACAGGAATTTAAAATAGCTGTAATTAAACCTTTACTCAAGAAACCTTCCCTTGATCAAGATGACTTAGTGAATTACAGACCTATATCTAACCTTCCTTTCTTATCCAAAGTCCTTGAGAAAATAGTTGCTAATCAAGTCTGTGAACATCTAAACAGTAACGAGCTGTTTGAAGAGTTTCAGTCAGGTTTTAGAGCTCATCATAGCACTGAAACAGCACTGGTGAAGGTTACTAATGATATTCTCATGGCCTCAGATAATGGACTTGTGTCTGTTCTGGTTTTGTTAGATCTCAGTGCTGCTTTTGACACAGTCGATCATAATATTCTCTTAGAAAGGCTTGAACATGTTGCAGGGATCAAAGGAACAGCACTAGGCTGGTTTAAATCATATTTGTCTGATAGATTCCAGTTTGTTCATCTAAATGATAAATCTTCTTCACTCTCAAGGGTTACTTGTGGAGTTCCACAGGGTTCTGTCCTTGGACCAATTCTTTTCACCATATATATGCTTCCAATTGGTAGAATCATTAGACAGCATGGGATAAATTTCCACAGCTATGCCGATGATACACAACTATATTTATCCATAAATCCTGATGAACCCAGTCAGTTAGGTAGATTACAGGCATGTCTGGAAGACATAAAAGCATGGATGACCCTAAACTTTTTGCTTTTAAATTCTGACAAGACAGAAGTTGCTGTCTTTGGACCAGAAGTTCTTAAACAGAAACTGATTAGTCAATCACTTCATCTGGATGGCATTAAATTGGACCCCAGTAATAACGTAAAGAACCTCGGCGTTATTTTTGACCATAACTTGACATTTAAATCCCATATTAAAAAGGTTTCTAGGATTTCTTTCTTTCACCTCCGGAATATTGCTAAAATTAGAAACATCCTGTCCAGGAGTGATGCTGAGAAACTAGTCCATGCATTTGTTACCTCAAGGCTGGACTACTGTAATTCTTTACTATCAGGTAGTCCACAAAATGCCATTAAAAGCCTTCAGTTGATCCAAAATGCGGCAGCAAGAGTTCTGATGAATATTAAAAAGAGAGATCACATTTCTCCTGTTTTAGCTTCCCTTCATTGGCTCCCTGTTAAATCCAGAATAGAATTTAAGATCCTTCTTCTTACATACAAAGCCCTTAATAATCAAGCTCCATCATACATCAGAGATCTAATTGTTCCATATGTTCCTAAAAGAGCACTTAGCTCTCAGACTGCAGGTTTACTTGTAGTTCCTAGGATTTCTAAAAGTAGAATGGGAGGCAGATCTTTTAGTTATCAGGCTCCTCTCCTGTGGAACCAGCTCCCAGCTTTAGTCCGTGAGGCAGACACTGTTTACTTTTAAGGCCAGGCTTAAAACTTTCCTTTTTGATAAAGCTTATAGTTAGAGTGGCTTAGGTCATCCTGAGCTATCTCTGTAGTTATGCTGCTATAGGCTTAGACTGCTGGAGGACAGACTTACCAATTTTCTTCACTCTGCTACTTCCTTTTCTCCTACGACTCTCCAGTTGTATTACAGTACATTCTGTTATTTCGACTTTTAACTTTGTTTTCTCTCAGTGTTTTTCTCCCCATAGAATATATACCTGGTCTGGTATCCTGCTTGGCTGCAATGCCCTGTTGGACGGGGGGCATCGACTGGGATGATCCTCTCAGTAACTGAACATCCGCTGTGTCCTGTTATCAACTTCTTACTTTCTGTAACATAGAAATTACTCTTATACCAGATCTTCTGTTCCTTCTGTTTTCTGCTCTGTCTTCTTAAACCCCCAGACGGTCGTGGCAGATGGCCGCTCCTACTGCGCCTGGTTCTGTTGGAGGTTTCTTCCTGTTAAAGGGGAGTTTTTCCTCTCCACTGTCGCCACATGCTTGCTCAGTATGAGGGATTGCTGAAGGATTGCTGTGGTTGGAAATCTGCCCAACCTCACGCCAATGACTAACGCAATCTGCTGGGATTCCTTAAATAGGAAACTTTTTAACTGATTGGAATGTTTGTATAAATGTATTGAAATAACTTCTTGTTAAGTGCCTTGAGATGACATCTGTTGTGAATTGGCGCTATATAAATAAACTGAATTGAATTGAAGTTATTTGGTCTCTGTAAGAAAAACTTGGAGATCATCAGGCTTCTATGCGATCGCCAACGAAAAAGTATGTGCGTCAAATAATTAATACACATTTATTTAAGCAGAGAACTACAAGAAGACTGCCATTGTTAGTTATCATGAAATGTTTCTTTTCCGGGTTGTGAGGGAGAAACCTTGGAACACTGCATACACTGGGCACACTGCCATTTAAAGGCCGGGCATATGTACTACATCGTTTTCCATCACGCGCCCTGTCGTGTAAACGCAGCTATCTCTGTGGAATTACTTTCTCCGGCTCTTGGTTGCCACGGTTACCTGTGAAACGCCCCATATTAGCTGGCTTAAGTCGATGCAGAATATTCGCTAGACACTTTGCATGGACCATTTATGGCAGAAAGTGGGTGTGTTTCAGATCAACCTGATGCAACTGTATGCAAAAGCAATTCTAAACAAACTCACAACCTGGTTAATGAGCTGGGGTCTCATTTATAAACTTTGCTTAGAATCATCACTAAAATCGTACTTAAGCTCAGCAACTTTTTTTTACTTACGCCTAGTAAGTTTCCGATCTATCAAACTTGGAGTACGCACAGCTGCACGCACTTTCCGTTTTATAAATCCAACTCTCCCTAGAAATGTGCGCAGGTGTTTTTCTGGATCATATTCCGCCTCCTACTTTCCATGCAAAGTGTCTAGTGAATATTCTGCATCGACTTAAGCCAGCTAATATGGGGCGTTTCACGGGTAACCGTGGCACCCGAGAGGCCGAGAAAGTAATTCCACAGAGACAACTGCAGGCTCATAGAGACACGGTAAACTGTTAAATTTCAGTCAATCACTCAATCAGCGCTTTACTCAGCAAAGTGCTTCACATTAAAAGACAAAAATACAGTTAGAAAAAGAAAATGTGTAACAAGAAGAGAGTAAAAAGATTTAAAAATGTAATAATAAAAGCAGCACAAGCAATAAAAAAGATAAGAACAATAGTTTCAATTAGGCCTATATGATTACTTCTTGTAGCAACACTAAGACTGGAATTTATTAAAACAAATAAAACTAGATATTTAAAGCCTGACAGAAAAGGTGTGTTTTAAGTCTATTTTTAAAAAGTATCACCCTTGCAAAATATTTATTTGGAGTCACTAATAAACTGAAGAGCTGCAAGTGACGCAGGGTTGATGCAGCAGCGTTCCTGACATAAAAAGAAGAGCGGGGGACGGGGTGCACGGTTCCAGTAGATCTAACACCGGGTCCAGTTCAGCACATAGATCTAATAGTACTGCTTTAAGGAATCTACACCGGGTCTCCCACCCAGATGCTTCCAGTGGCGTGATCTCCAATGAGCGCCAGCATCCATTGTGCATCATTATGCAGGGGACGCTGCAGTATTCATACTTCACACAATTAATACACCAATAAGTGTAATTTCTATATAATCTGAAGACATAAATACATATACACATACTGTGATATAAGTCTTATAAGTGCAACATATTTTCATTCAGATTCTCATTTTTATTCTCAGTTCAGAGATGGGATGGGGGGGGGGGGGGGGGGGTGACTGCTGGTTGTGTGTCTGTGTCCGCAAAGCTCTACAAGTTTGAAATTGTGGCTTTCATTTTAATTTTTGCCATCACTCCTGCTGCGCTGTCAGTGTCCTCTGTGTCCACAAAGTGCCTAAACAAGATCCTTAGTGTGCTTAAAGTTGCGCACATTTTTCCGTCATGTTTTTTTCTATAAATCCCACACTTTGCGTAGAAAGTTGCTCACGTAGTTTTTAGACCCCGTTTTGTGCGTAAGCAAGCTTTATAAATGAGACCCCTGAATCTTATAAACTGAAAGCTATATTAGAATTAAGGTAATTGTTCTAGATCACTCTGTGCTAAATCCATGCCAAAAACAAGACGAACAACCATTCCAATTTGTTTGAGCAAATATCCTAAAAATCAACTAATCCCACCAAGAAATAAAGGTTTTCAGATCAAATAAAAACTTGTAAAGTGCCCAAGTACGATATGTACTACGACTCTTAACCCGAACCGAAATGGAATATGAAGTCAGATGTCAAGTCCCAGGTAGAAAAAACTCCATTAATTTACGGCAGAGTTATGATTCACAAGAAACCCAATTAAACCTGCAAGTTACAATTCTCTTCATAATCCCTGAAAAATCCTTTCCAATTACCATCAAATCCAATTCCCCCCTTTTGTATGGCATCGTCTTGCACATGCCTTAAAAAATCAAGAAACAAGGAAACAATATCTTCAACTGCTTCTCCAGTGTCCAGAAAAAAATCATAGTGGGGTTAAAGGTCATGCATAAGACATAACCTCAGAACCTGTGTATCCTGCTGCTATCACTGCTATGGCAGCTTCAACCCCCAGATGACCATATCTCAATCATTTAGTTTCACAAAAAAAACAACTAATAAATTTCCCACATAATTACCTAATGTATTTAGGAATTTAGTCCTGCTTGCATGGGTTCTTCAGACCCTGCTTTTTAGAATCTAATAGATGTTACACTAAAGATTATCTTTGCAGCCACCTTAGTTAGAAGTTAAATAAAACAAATACCTCCTGTTTTTTGTCAAAAAATGTTTGAGGTAAAACTTTTGAGGAGGTAAAGCTGTGTTATGGAAATATTATTTAACAAGGATGAGAAAGGATTCCTTCTTAGTTCAAGAGCTTTAATTCGGCTTTTGATCAACAGGGAGTTCAGCACATACAGCATGGCAGTAACTGACCTGCACCCCCATCTTAACATCTTACTATATAGAAATGAATAAAACTAAGACTCCTCCTTCATAGACAGGTGTCTGTCTTCAGTAAGATAGAATAACCTTAACCTCGTTAGTAAGACACCACTCAGACGCTCTGGGTAAGGGAAAAGATAATGGAGTGGTTCCCACGTCGGTTCCCATGTCCTCCAGTCAGCATGCAGACACATCTCACAAGTTGGTGACCAAGACACAGAAAGCATTTTTTTTCCCCACATCATTTCCCTCCTTTTATTACTCCTTCCAGTAATAACCTAACCTACACCTCTCCTAACAATAACAGTGAAATGCTAGTGCTAGGGGTGAGCAGGCAGGTACAATACACAGTCAATTCAATCAGATGAAATCAGTCATTACATGTTTACAATATAATCAGCTCTTGAATTATACAAAATAATACACATCTCTTTAGATGACATTATTGGAGACCATGTGCACCAGGATGAAAAACCCCACCAGGGTCTTCTTTGCCAGCCTCCAACCATTGTTTGTATTTACATGTTTCTCTCTGAGTGGGGAAACATCCTGGCAGCCCCTATGCCCCTTTAGGTGGCCAGTCCACATGACTCGTCATCTTGTCAGGATGCTCTAAGAATAAACAAGAGAAAGAAATAAAATTATGTAGTATCAATCAGGTACACTATGGACACATCATAACATACAGTACATGTTGAAATGTGTACTCTTCCCTCATTGAGGCAGCGTCCATAGTGTCCAACCCCAAAGTCATGATCACTCTCAATCTCAGCTTCCCCGTCCCTTAAGCGGGGTTAGAACATTGATTAGTAACACAAATTAGTAATCAACTTGACAAAAAGAATAAAATCTGATTATAGTTATATGATTGAGTGAATCTTATTGATTGGTTTTCAAGGGAATCACAAAAGAATCACTTTTTAATTAGCAAATTTCATGCAGAGATTAATGTTAATAATGAACTCTCAACAAGATTAAAATGAATGAATGAAGATGAAATAACATGAGATGTAGTAATGAATAATAAAAAGTAGAATTAAATGAAAATAGGAAATAAAACTCTTAGTTCCCTTCTACCTGAACCTGGGATGAGAGGTCATGGATTAGCCAAACTCACATGGTGGAATTAAAAGATTTCAGTCACAGAAAAACATCAGAAAACCAAATTCACAACATGATTCAATGGTAATCATCACACGGCTGCAAAACAGATTACTCATAAAACTCTAGTTTGTCCTGCTCCATGTCAAATTCCTCTCCATCCCCTTCTCGTATTCTGGACTCCGCGTCAGGCCACCGGACACCTTGCAGATCAGCCACGGACCCTGTGAGCATCTGATGTGTAACTGCCCTTTCAATCACTCTAGTTATCAGTCCCCGGATGCAAGGAATGATGCAGCCTCCGCATAAGATCAAAACTGTTACTGCAGAAACAAGAGCTCCCACAACAGAGACTACTACATTCTTCCATTGTCCCATAAAAGAATCTAACCAACCCTCTAGAGTGGTATCTACGCCTGAATGGTCAGCCATTCCCTCCTTTAAGACCCTCAAGTTTTCTAAAGCCTTAGTCACCGAACCATCAGAGGCTGTGTTGTTAGGTATGTACGTGCAACATCTTTTTTGAAAGAGGGAACACACACCCCGCGCTCTGCGAGAATCATATCGAGAGCTATCCTATTCTGCCATGAGACGAGCGAGGTGGCGTGTAACTGTTCAGCTAAACCACTAAGAGCATTGTGTGAGTAATTGATGAATCTCTGCTGATTGTAAAACAGGTAGTTCAACCAGTCAACATTTTTATTAATAGTAGGCCACAGAAAAATTGATTCTAATCCTGCCAGAATCTGATTTCTTGCCTTAAATTCATCTGGAACTCCACGTGGCACACCTATAGTATCCATGTAAACGTGGTTATCAAAGCTGCCTGGAACAGGTGCCGCTCTCCTGGTCATATGATGTCGGGGAGTCCCCTGTTTCTCAAAAGGATCAATTGCAATAGAAACATCCAGAACCATCATCATATGAACACACATCCCTGACCATCCTGTGGGGAGTTTTGATCTTAACTGTCCATCCCCACACACCCAAAAAACATCAGGAGCTGGCTGTTCCTGTTCCATTATCCACTTACGCAGGTTTAGGTTAGTCAAACAGGTCCAATAGTCTGAAGTACTATCATCCTGAAGCTTGTTAGATTTCCAACACTAAGAAAAAAGATCCCCCTTATCATTGAGGTGAAACACTTTAGAGCATTTCCCCTGAAACTGACCCATCTCTACCTGTGGTCCTGACCTGGTAACATTAAAACACACATAAGCTGCGCCTGGTGCTGGCTTTAAAAGCTGGATTATTTCTGGAGCTTCAATTGGTTTAGCCAGGCCGCACGGTTTTGCCCAGCCTCTATTTAGGCCTGATGTCACGGCAAAAATACAGTGTGAGGAACACACGCTACAATTCCTATTCTCAAGTGAGAAATTAACTCTGGGAAGCTCCATGGACCCCTGCTGTGATACCTTGCTGCCTGGTGTCTCACAGAAACTCACACATTCATCTTGGTGCTCTTCAAATGGAATTTGTACATAAAACTGAGGAATAGCAGTTCTCATGCAAACAACACATGACTTACTGGTCACTGTTCTGGCAGAGTAGTTTGCGAACTGGTACCACAGATTCTTTTGTACCCATCCTTGAGGGAGGATATTAGTTGTGATGGACTTTGGCTGAGCCGTGGCTGAGGTGTCCACCTGTTTTCCCCGCAGAGTCCAGAAAGCGCCCCTAAAACAACACAGAATACAAACAGCTTTAAAATCATCATTTTTGCAACTCTAGAGCCCCAGAGTAACATAGATTTTTCTCCTCTTCTATTTTCTCACCTCCTTCCTTCTTCAAAGTCATTGGATTGTTTCTAACCCACCGTCTTTTGTTCTCCACTTAAGCAGAGGTGGGTTTGTCCAGAATTGTGGTAGTCAGTTTCTTACAGTGGCTGGCACGCACCCAAGTAGCCCTTTCTGCAACCTTCACAGCCGTGTAGGTTACTAGCAAAACTTGGAATGGTCCTTGCCAGCGTTTAGACCTCCAGTGTTTATGCCTGAATTCTTTGATGAGAACCCAGTCTCCTGGTTGGATGGGATGTAGTGGTCCTGCTGCTGCCTTGGGAAGCGCGTCCTTCACCGTCTGGTGGACCTGTGAAAGTGTCTTAGAGAGGTTTTGACAGTAAGAAATCATCGCATCATCACACAGGCCTGTGGAGAAAAAAGGTTTAGTCGGAACGTTCAGTCCCATCCCTAACCCTAAACTACATCCCACTTTTAAAAAAAGTGGAAGATGATCTTGCTAGATGGAAATCCCTACCCATATCACTTATGGGAAGGGTTTCTTCAATAAAAATGATGGTTTTGCCCAGAATCAACTACTCATTCTCAATGATCCCAAGCAAACCATCACTGGATTAATTTAGATCTCTGGACTCTTCTGTCTCTGCGTTTCTTTGGAAAGATAAACCCCCACGTATCAGCTTAAAAACACTGCAGAAGACCAAAGAAAAAGGAGGTCTAGATCTACCAAACTTCCATCATTATTTCTTAGCCAACAGACTCCAATACATCTCAAGATGGTTAAAACATAGCTACTGAAGAGATAAAAATTCTGTAAATGTTGTATGAGGGTTTAATTTTGTAGTGCATGTGGAAACACTTAGAAACAGTGAACAATCAAGAAGAACGTAGTACATCGTGTCTTCCTTCTGTGAGGAAGCTTTGACCATTATTCTATGAACGAAGATCTATGTGGGAGTGATTTCCTGCAACTCTTTCAATAAAAAGTCTATGCTGACGTAGATCCGGGCTCAGTTAATAGAGCTGAGTCCAGCGAACGACGTCTCGCTGTTAAAATATATAATTGTTGTTTGTTGTTCTTATTGCTCCTTTTTACAGAAATGAACGAGCATGCTGGAACAGAGAGCCCAGTGGTCATAAAATTAAATGGGTGTCTGTTCCTTTAAGAGACGCTTTAAATTTGAGTGAAAACACCTTTCCAACAAAATGGTGACCCCGACGTGATTTCTGGAGGAGCAAAGGAAAACGTGAGTTTAGAATAATAGGATTTTGTTGAAATTGTTGTGATCGACAGATACTGGAGCTCGGAGGACAGAAGTGACCCGGGTCTGAAGGTATTTGGTAAGCACTGCCACACGAGGTGCAAAATTGACTAATCTAGAATAATGTTCTGTCTGTAGTTCTCCAGGAAATGTTGATTTCTGTTTCTTCTGAGGTAAATAGACGCCGACCGGGTCGGTAAACTCAGGGTGTGGCCTGCCCTAAGGTAAGCTAGGACGCTTGCATGTAGAAAGCTTGCATGTTGGACACCAAGAAGGCTGAGTGTGGATAAGCTCGTAGATTGAGAAACCACGGAATCTAAAAAACGAAACCCAGAGATCAGAGAGCGGTTTTAACCCTGGCATTTCTTGTTCCTTTGAGCAGGATCCCAAATCTGACTGGATGACTGGAGGAACCGCAGGCTGCTGAGAGCCCATGCACGGCCTGGTCTAGGACCAGCTGGATCCTGTAGACCTCCAGCTCAACGTGGAGGCCGGCAGATCGCGGAGTTCCTCGCAGCAACAGTGGGTGACGGGGTCTTCCTTTCACAAGGACACCAGCCAGTGAGTACAAAATTTTATGCGTGAAAGAATAAAAAATAAGAGAAAAAATAACTAGGTCCAAGACCTTATTAATACAAATTTGTGTTTTTGCAAATAAAGATCGGGGATCATTGCATGATGATCCGGGATCTCACAATGAAAATCCATGGTAAAATAAAATATGACTGGGGTTGGACTCCAAAGCGCGCAGAGGTCTGGGTTTTCAATTAGAAATAGGCCTAATAATAAATAATATATAAATAATAATACTAGTAATGAAAAAAACATGATAATAAATACATAATGATATTAATGTGTGATAAACTGGTTATGTGACTGTGTGTGTGTGTGTGTGAATGGAGATTTCTTCCTTTTGAAGCAGATTAAGTAGGCCGAGAGGAGTCTCATGGTTGAAAATTGAGTAAATAACACTGCGATAAGATAAATAGATCAGATAAAAGAGAAATAAAAGCTGAATTTACTTCATTAACACGGGAGTGATAAATGTTTAAAAATGAAAAGTAAAAACTGCAAAATGTAACTTATCGAAATATGGGGGAAAAATAGCAAAGAAGATTTAAAGGAGATGCAAAAGTTATGTAAAAGAAAAGACAATACAACATTTCTTTAGAAATAAATAAAAGATTATGAATTTGAAGGACGATTAACTGAGGAATTTCGCGCACTTCTTGGTAGTTGCGATCTAAAATAAAACTAAAAAGATCAAAAATTGAAGAATAGGCATTTAGCGTCTCAAACAAAGGGATTCCGCTTAAAGGAGCAAAGGAAGAAGAAAAGGGGGTGTTGGGTCATGATGGGCGACTTAAAAAAAAGCAGATGTGTTTTTTAGCACTCGGGAGGATGAAAAATTAAAACTTTATGTTTTCCCCTAAAGTTCCATCGAAAGAAAGTAAAAGAAAAAACTCTCACTTCCATATTTTATAAAATCCTATGAAGAGCAAGGTAAACCGCTTTACCGTGATCTAAATGAATTATCTCAAACAAGAGACCCCCTTCCCCTCAAGGAAGGGCCGTTTTGATAATAAACAAGACCCCCCCTCTTTCCCTCAACAATGGGTCATTAGTTGTTCTCTTAATAAACAAACCAACTGTGATGGGGTGCGCCAGCACCGGTAAATGCGCTTCCTGAAAGAAAAGACTTGTTTGAAACCAGATCCATCATGCGTTTCAAAATTGTTAAAGGTTATCCAACTTGCCAGTAAACGGCAGGAAGGCAGAAGGGAAGGAACACACCTCCCCTCGCTAGCTGATAAGGAGGGGGATGTTTTAGCTGCGTGCAGCTCTTTATCCAAAAGGTTGGGATTTCTTAAATGCAGCGGCATTGTTTTTTAATTTGTTAGGAAGAGATTTCCTATTTCACTTGAAGTTGGGCATGTTCTCTGTAGGGGATAAATTAATAATCCAAATTGTAGATTTTCATAAAACTCTTGAAACGGGACAGCTACCAAAGAATTGTTCTACTTGAAAAAAGAAAAATTAAAGTTTTAACTGGAGTTTGTAATCAGATAAAGATAAAAAAATCATATTATTGCTAACAGAAGATCCAAATTGAACCTTGCATGTTTTTGGCATTTGGCCAACAAACGGGAAACAGGGGTATGGTGATCTCTAGTAGCAAACTAATTAGAGCATTTCTTATGGACAATTAAATTGTTAAACTGATTAGTATGTGAATATAGAAGTGTGTCAGACATGAAAACAAAACAAAAAAGCTTCTGATATAAATTTAAGAAACAGCTTTGAGCAAACAAAGGCTGTTTTGAAGAAGCTCGGTTTAGTAAGATAATTTCTCCAAATGGATTGTAATGTTACCAGTGAAACATTTAGATACACTAACAGTTGCAGAAATGTTATATTAGAGAAATAATGCCTAGATTTGAGATCCACAAATGATCTATAGTGGTAACGGAACACATTTTGTGAATGAAATAATTGATACAATAGGACAAAGAGTATAGATTATTTTTAAGAGACAATGGGATTCTAAAACCAGATTAAGAAATCAAATCAAATCAAACTTTATTTATAAAGCGCTTTTCATACAAGAAGTTGCATCACAAAGTGCTTTACAGATTAAAATGACCCCACATAAAACCACCTTCCCTTCCCTCCCCCACAAATTTAAAAGCATGGTCACAGTTATACCCCCCTCCCCCCAACCCATCTCCCATGCACACACACAGTTAAAAGAATAGTGTGGTCTACTGTATTGAAGGCAGCGCTTAGATCCAGTAGAACCAACACTGTCACCTTCCAGGCATCATAGTTTAATCTAAAATCATTTAAAATCTTTAGAAGGACCGTCTCTGTGCTATGGTTCACCCTAAAACCAGACTGAAATTTCTCCAGGACATTGTGCTCATTAATAAAATCATTAAGTTGAATTAAAACAATTTTTTCAAAAATTTTGCTTAAAAAAGGTAAGTTAGATAGCGGTCTAAAATTGTTACAATCATTAAAATCTAAATTGCTCTTCTTCAACAGGGGCCTCACTACCGCCCCTTTAAAGGCAGCAGGAAAGACCCCCGTCCAAAGGGAGCAATTCATCATGGTTAAAATCTCATCTCTAAAAGATCCATAAAATTGCTTAAAAAAGGAAGTGGGAATCGGGTCCAAAACACATGTGGTGGGCCATACTGAGGAGAAAACTTTATCAAGAGTCTCAGCTTCTACCAGGACAAAACTGTCCAGCGTTTCCTCTGGTAAAGACACACACTCTGATTTGTCTAAAACCATGTTACTCTGAGAAGAAAAAATCTTACATCTGATGGTGTCTACCTTCCCTCTGAAGTGGTCTGCGAACTCCTCATAAAGAGCGTTTGAGGGGGTTTTAGGAAATGCAGTAGTAGCTCTGTTAAAAAGTTTATCAATGGTGGAAAAAATTATTTTGGAATAATTTTTATGTTCCGAGATGATTTTTGAAAAGTATGATTTTCTTGAATTTCTTACTGCATTGTTGTATAATTTGAGAAGATTTCTGTATATTTGATGGTTTATTGCGGTTTTACTTTTCCTCCATTTTCTCTCTGCCGCCCTACAATTTCTCTTCATTTTTCTGAGGTTTTCATTTTTCCACGGCGTTACGGCTTTAGATTTTAAACTTTTAACTTGTAGTGGAGCAAGCCAGTCAAGAGTGGACTGAAGCCTTCTGTTAAAATCCTTGACAATAAAATCACAGGGGGCAGATAAAACAATAGGAGGATTCTTTTTAAAAATTTCCAGAAAACCTGCAGCCACTTCAGGGGTTAGATGGCGCTTCCTGACTGTTCTCACAGAGGTCTTCTGCTGAACAAAACTGGTGATGTTAAAAAACACACAGTAGTGGTCAGAGACAGCCAAGTCATCAACAGAGGACACACGGGTGGACAGGCCATGCGTGATGACCAAGTCCAGGGTGTGTCCTTTGTTGTAAGTCGGCTGCATGACATGTTGGCTAAAATCCATATAAGTCAGGATGTTTAAAAAATCTGTTGATAAAGGATCTAAAAGGTTATCTATATGTAGATTAAAATCACCAGCTAAAATGATCCTTTCAAAGGAGTTGTGCAAAATTGATAAAAACTCTGAAAATTATTGAATAAAAAGTGCACTCTTTTTAGGAGGCCTATAAATTGTGACACATAAAATCTGAGGAGTGCTAAAAACATTTGCATTATATAAAAAAGTAAAATAGCTATCAAATAAAACAGGTTTGGCGGAAAGTGTTGATGAACATATAAAAGCAGTTCCGCCTCCCCTTTTGCTACTCCTCGTAGAATAAGTGAAGTTAAAATTAGGTGGGGAGGCCTCTGTAAGAACAACAGGGGCATCTGCACTCAGCCAAGTTTCTGTTAAAAATAAACAATGAAGATTATGGTCTAAAATCAGATCATTTATTATAAAAGTTTTGTTCAGCAGAGAGCGAACATTAAAAAGTGCCATATTAATAGTGATTGGAGATGGAGGGACTGTATGATTTACTGAAAGTGGGGCTTTTGGAAACTTTTTGAGATTATTTAGATTGCATTTGTTCGGTTTATGATTTTTAGTCCGCTCTCTGCTGATAATAACAGGTATGAATGAGGTAGAACAAGGTCCAAGTCCAGTATGTGAGTTACTGTTAAAATCAGGGGTGAGTTCATAGGAGCAGGGACCATTTGCACATCAGGATGTGGTGGAGTCAGAGAGGGCAGGGGCAGCTGTGGCCAGTGTAGTTGACAGGGGGGCGTGGACATGCCAGGCTCAATGTCAGTGTACGAGTGCCTTGTCTATTTAGATGGAGCCCATCTGGTCCAAACATGTGCTTCCTGCCCCAAAATTTTTTTAAATTGTCTATGAAACCAATATTGTGAACGGCGGTGATGGAGGAGAGCCAAGTATAAGGGATAAAAGTCTACTAAAACGGCCAATTCCTCTGCCGACAGTGGGAGTGGGGCCAGAAATAAAAACAGAGATGTGTGTTTTCTAGAAGATTAAAAAGGTGAATAAAATCACGCTTCAGGAGCTCAGACTGATTTGAAGAGACCTTATACCCTCCTACAGTTTGGTAAATTAAAATAAGTGGAACAATTACACACTGATTTATGATTTTATGATAAAGATGTTGCAAATTGAAAAAAGCAATGGAAGAAACAGGACAAAATTGGATATTGTCTTGATTTGGTAAACTATACATGCATATAATACCAAATTTGAATACTGGCCTCATTATATTTGGAATAATCTATGGGCGTAGATATAGAATTCCTTAGTTTGGTATACTCTCTTCTGAAAAACAATGTGATTAAGATCTGGTGGTTTTTCATGATCAAAATACTGAAAAGTAAATAAGTTATAAATGCAAACTAATCATATGCCAGATGATCCTATATTCCTACAGGAAGAAGTGAGCTGAAAGTAGGTGACTGGATCCTGAATAAAGCTGTAAACAGAAAACTGGTCATCACCCAGGTGGAAGGGGCCATTCCAGGTATTTTTGACCACACCAACGGCTGTAGAGACTGAGTTGGATACACTTAACCCATTGTAGAGAGCAGAGACCATCACTAGACATAGGGAAAGCAGTCTAAGAAAAGTGGTGTTTCAGACTGATTACAAAGGGAGGGGATTACAATAGGGTTCACTTGTTTCAACTTCAGTGAAGAGAACCAGGAGAGCCACTTTTCTATAGAGACTGCTTGAAGGGAGAGATAGTAACTATGAAGGTTTTTCTGCTATCTAGTACTTTTATTTTTACAGCTTTTTGGTGGGGATATTTCAATAGGATTGTTAAAACTCACGGGAGAACGAAATATAGCACATGAGAATACTGATTTATTGTCTTGGTTCACTCAGAGGAGGACACACACAAACCCATTTGATACTAGCGTATGGTGACAATATGCAAGATATCTAGCAAATAAATGAAGCATTATTAACTGTTTTCTTTGTTCTCAAAAGCCATACTCTGTAGGACATTTACCCATATATGGAGAAGCTTTCACTAATCTTAATGATCTGTTTCCAGATGTTGCACTCCTCTCCCGGATTTGGACAAATTCTGAGCGTGAAGTACATGAACGAACAGGAAGTTGTATGGGTAAAAATTTATATACTTCCATGACAAAAGTAAGGGTAAATTGGAGACTGGGACGACATGGAAATTAATCTATTGAACTAAAACACAGGCTGCGAATCTAGTCACACCTGATTAACAGGAGACCTTTATAATTGGATGTTTCTGAAACTGTTCTGTTTTAGAAAAGGGGGAAACAATATCCTTACTGATGTAGGGCAAAAGGGGAACTTAGATTTTAATTATTTTTTACCGAACAAAACCTTTCATTTTGTCACTTTAAAACCATTTCAGATAAATAAATAAAAAACAGCATTTGTTTAGGGTTCAACAGTCTTTTGGTTAAATAGGTTGAGATTATAGTTTTCTTTTATAAGAATTAGGCCTCATCAGCTCAGAAAATGATGTGGTAAAATCTTATAAAACTATAGGTTTAATGAACTTAGGCTGTTAGGAGTGTAAATGAATAAAATTAGACTGTGATCCTTTTCTCCGGGTTGAACTTTAAAGTAGCAAAGCATTTTTCTTTTGAGCGGTCCCACATGCTCATCATACCACTGGCACAATCCAAAAACCAGATGTTTCCTGTTTTTCATCCTGTTTTGGCACCTTTGTGCGGTTGGTTGTTTTTGCACACAACCCATTCATCTTACCTTGTGGCATGTTTATGCATTTAGTGTTTGTTTGGGAGTTTTTATTTACATTATAAGCCCTACTATATATTTTGAAAAAAATTCTTTATGGTCTAGGCTGTTCCAGTGTTGTTCATTGTTGATACAGGATTTTTAGAGTGCACTTTGCGTCAATGATGATTTCTGTGATTTCAATACATAGCAAAAGTAATAGCTTTTTCTACAGATAGACCTAATGTTTGTAGCAAACTGGGTAATAGTTTGATTTTGTGTTAGTGTGGCCGATCAGTGCGGCACTACTTAAAACTATGGGGTGAGTGAGGAATTTATTTTAAAAAAGGACAAATGCATAAGAAATGAATCTCAAATTAAATGCAATTATGGATAAAGCAAACTGAAAAAGCAAATGAGTTGCGAGCTGTTCTTTTAGGCTTTGTTGACCAAGTGAGAGACCAGCAGCCAACCAGACCACGATCTCTCAGGTAATCAGACTAAAGAAAAGGGCTGGAGCCAATGCACTCCCACTGAGGAGCCAGGACGCACCTGAGAGGACATCCAGGAGCAGCAAGCCAGAGCGGGTGCAGAACAGCAACGAGCAGACCACACAACCTACTTGAACCCTCTGCTGAGAGGTTTCCAACTTCAGCACACCTGCACCATCAGGTGGCAGGGCTGCTTGAAGCGCAGAGCTGCCCAGCTGGGGCAGCAGGTTTCAAAGGAAAAGAAGCTGAGACCCCTGCCAAAAGGGGCAGAACGATTTATTATGGAAATATTATTTAACAAGGATGAGAAAGGATTCCTTCTTAGTTCAAGAGCTTTAATTCGGCTTGTTGATCAACAAGGAGTTCAGCACATACAGCATGGCAGTAACTGACCTGCACCCCCATCCTAACATCTTACTATATAGAAATGAACAAAACCAAGACTCCTCCTTCATTGACAGGTGTATGTCTTCAGTAAGATAGGATAACTTTTAACCTCGTTAGTAAGACACTACTCAGACGCTCTGGGTCACAGTGCAGATAATGGAGTGGTTCCGACGTCCTTCAGTCAGCATGCAGACATCTAACAATATTGGTGACCCAAGACACAGAAAGTATCCTTGAGCTCTCACATGTTGGTTCAACATAACAATGCATATCTCAGTTAACAAAGAGACTTAACCTTTAACATAATTAATATACTTTCTGCCACATCATTTCCCTCCTTTTATTACTTCTTTCAGTAATAACCTAATCTACACCTCTCCTACCGACAACAGTGAAATGCTAGTGCTAGGGGTGAGCAGGCAGGTACAATACACAGTCAATTCAATCAGATGAAATCAGTCATTACATGTTTACAATATAATCAGCTCTTGAACTATACAAAATAATACACATCTCTTCAGATGACATTATTGGAGACCATGTGCACCAGGATGAAAAACCCCACCAGGGTCTTCTTTGCCAGCCTCCAACCATTGTTTGTATTTACATGTTTCTCTCTGAGTGGGGAAACATCCTGGCAGCCCCTATGCCCCTTTAGGTGGCCAGTCCACATGACTCATCATCTGTCAGGATGCTCTAAGAATAAACAAGAGAAAGGAAAATTATGTAGTATCAACCAGGTACACTATGGACACATCATAACATACAGTACATGTTGAAACGTGTACTCTTCCCTCATTGAGGCAGCGTCCATAGTGTCCAACCCTGAAGTCATGATCATCTCAATCTCAGCTTCCCCGTCCCTTAAGAGGGGTTAGAACATTGATTAGTAAAACACAAATTAGTAATCAACTTGACAAAAAGAATAAAATCTGATTATAGTTATATGATTGAGTGAATTTCACTGATTGGTTTTCAAAGGAATCACAAAAGAATCACCTTTTTAATTAGCAAACTTCATGCAGAATGAATGAAGATGAAATAACATGAGACGTAGTGGTTAATAATAAAAAGTAGAATAAAAATGAAAATAGGAAACAAACTTTTAGTTCCCTTCTACCTGAACCTGGGATGAGAGGTCATGGATTAGCCAAGCTCACATGGTGGAATTACAACATTTCAGTAACAGAAAGAACATCAGAAAACCAAATTCACATGATTCAATGGTAATCATCACCCGTCTGTAAAACAGATTACTCATAAAACTCCAGTTCTTCCTGCTCCATGTCAAATTCCTCTCCATCCCCTTCTCACATTCTGGACTCCGCTTTAGGCCACCGGACACCTTGCAGATCAGCCACGGACCCTGTGAGCATCTGATGTGTAACTGCCCTTTCAATCACTCTAGTTATCAGTCCCCGGATGCAAGGAATGATGCAGCATCCGCATAAGATCAAAACTGTTACTGCAGAAACAAGAGCTCCCACAACAGAGACTACTACATTCTTCCATCGTCCCATAAAAGAATCTAACCAACCCTCTAAAGTGGTATCTACCCCTGAATGGTCAGCCATTCCCTCCTTTAAGACCCTCAAGTCTTCTAAAGCCTTAGTCACCGAACCATCAGAGGCTGTGTTGTTAGGTATGTACGTGCAACATCTTTCTTGAAAGAGGGAACACACCCCTCCGCGCTCTGCGAGAATCATATCGAGAGCTATCCTATTCTGCCATGAGACGAGCGAAGTGGCGTGTAACTGTTCAGCTAAACCACTAAGAGCATCGTGTGAGTAATTGATAAATCTCTGCTGATTGTAAAACAGGTAGTTAATCCAGTCAACATTTTTATTAATAGTAGGCCACAAGAAAATTGATTCTAATCCTGCCAGAACCTGATTTCTTGCCTTAAATTCACCTGGAACTCCACGTGGCACACCTATAGCATCGATGTAAACGTGGTTATCAAAGCTCCCCGGTACAGGTGGCGCTCTCCTGGTCACCTGATGTCGGGGAGTCCCCTGTTTCTCAAAAGGATCAATTGCAATAGAAACATCCAGAACCATCATTACATGAGCACACATCCCTGACCATCCTGTGGGGAGTTTAGATCTTAACTGTCCATCCCCACACACCCAAAAAACATCAGGAGCTGGCTGTTCCTGCTCCATTATCCACTTACGCAGGTTTAGGTTAGTCAAACAGGTCCAATAATCTGAGGTACTATCATCCTGAAGCTTGTTGGATTTCCAACACTCAGAAAAAAATCTCCCTTATCATTAAGGTGAAACACTTTAGAGCATTTCCCTTGAAACTGACCCATCTTTACCTGTGGTCCTGCCCTGGTAACATTAAAACACACATAAGCTGCGCCTGGTGCTGGCTTTAGAAGCTGGATTATTTCTGGAGCTTCTATTGGTTTAGCCAGGCCGCATGGTTTTGCCCAGCCTCTATTTAGGCCTGCTGTCACGGCAAAAATACAGTGTGAGGAACACACGCTACAATTCCTACCCTCAAGTGAGAAATTAACTCTGGGAAGCTCCATGGACCCCTGTTGTGATACTTTGCTGCCTGGTGTCTCACAGAAACTCACACATTCATCTAGGTGCTCTTCAAATGGAATTTGTACATAAAACTGAGGAATAGCAGTTCCCATGCAAACAACACATGACTTACTGGTCACTGTTCTGGCAGAGTAGTTTGCGAACTGGTACCACAGATTCTTTTGTACCCATCCTTGACGGAGGATATTAGTTGTGATGGACTGTGGCTGAGCCGTGGCTGAGGTGTCCGCCTGTTTTCCCCACAGAGTCCAGAAAGCGCCCCCTACAAAAACACAGAACACAAACAGCTTTAAAATCATCATTTTTGCAACTCTAGAGCCCCAGAGTAACGTTGATTTTTCTCCTCTTCTATTTTCTTATCTCCTTCCTTCTTCAAAGTGATTGGATTGTTTCTAACCCACCGTCTTTTGTTCTCCACTCAAGCAACAGTGGGTTTGTCCAGATTTGTGGTAGTTAGTTTCTTACAGTGGCTGGCATGCACCCAAGTAGCCCTTTCCGCAACCTTCACAGCCGTGTAGGTTACTAGCAGAACTTGGAATGGTCCTTGCCAGCGTTTAGACTTCCAGTGTTTACGCCTGAATTCTTTGATGAGAACCCAGTCTCCTGGTCGGATGGGATGTAGTGGTCCTGCTGCTGCCTTGGGAAGCGCGTCCTTCACCGTCTGGTGGACCTGTGAAAGTGTCTTAGAGAGGTTTTGACAGTAAGAAATCATTGCGTCGTCACACAGGCCTGTGGAGAAAAAAGGTTTAGTCGGAGCGTTCAGTCCCATCGCAGGCGGCCTGGCAAACAGGATCTCAAAAGGGCTCAGGTTATTTTTCGCACGTTTTCTCATTCTCATATATATCAAAACAATTGGCAGCGCTTTAGGCCAGGCAAGACCTGTTTCTTCACAACATTTTGTCAATTTCAATTTGATGGACCCATTTTCCCTCTCGACTCCTCCCCCGGACTGTGGGTGGTAAGCACAGTGAGTGCTAATGTTGATCCCTAAAAATTCACCCACCTCTGAGATGACTTTGTTCACAAAGTGTGGACCGTTATCACTGCTGATCTTCTCGGGGATCCCGAATCGAGGGACCACCTCGGTTAACAATGCCTTGAACACAGCTCCACTGTTTGCGTTTTTTTCTGCAAAAGCCTCTGTCCATTTTGAGAACATGTCGACTATTATGAGGCAATATTTTTTACCTTCAGCAGGAGTCAGCTGTATGAAATCCATCATCAAATGCTGAAACGGTCTGTCAGGGGGGGGATGGGCTGCCGGATGAGTGGTCACCGGCCGCCCTGGATTATTTGCAGCACACACCATGCATGAGCGACAAAACTTTTCTGCAAAAGAGGTGAATCCCTTTGTGAACCAGTGTGTAGCAATCAGGTCAAACATTCCACCTTTTGACACATGATCCAACCCATGGCTCAGTTTAGCAAAAAATGGAAAGAAATGTTTTGGAAGACATGGCTTGTGATCGGTGGAATACCACACCCCCTTTAATTTAATACACCCTGCCTTCTTCCAGGCGGATGCCTCAGAGGTGGTCGTGAAGCTCTGAACAGCAGTCAGATCTCCCAGATCCGGGTCGGCCCCCCGCTGCTCCATGGCTACACAGGCAGTGTTCAGGGCCTGCTGGGCTGCAGCCTTTGCGGCTGCGTCCGCTCTCTTGTTTCCTAAAGAAATAGGGTCTCGGGAGGAGGAGTGAGCTTCACACTTTATTACTGCTATTCTAGATGGCAATAAAATTGCATCCAGGAGAGCAGCAATCTGAGATGAATTCAAAATGGGCTTACCGTCTGATTTGAGAAATGTTCTGTGTTTCCACAAAGCTCCATAGTCGTGCACGACCCCAAACGCATACCTACTGTCGCAGTAGATGTTAAAAGCCTTGTTTTCAGCAAGCACACATGCCTCTGTCAACGCGGTCAACTCAGCAGTTTGAGCTGAGTAATGTGATGGCAGCGGACCTGCAGAAAGAACAGAATGGTCAGAACACACAGCATACCCCACACGATTTTTCCCTGTAACATCTCTGGATGCTGATCCATCAACATACAGAACCATGTCAGGATTTTGAAGGGGTGTGTCAGTCAGGTCAGGTTTTGGTGTACATGTCAGGTCTAATACTGCCTGGCAGTCATGAGGCTCACCGTCATCCTCTGTGGGAAGCAAGCTGGCAGCATTAAGAACATTACACCTCTTCACTGTTATGTTTGGTAACTCCAGTAAAACTGTCGTATACCGTAACCATCTAGCAGCTGACAGGTGTGAAGTTTTCTGTTCCAACAGTATGACTGAAACTGAGTGTGGTACTAATACCGTCAAAGGTGAGTACATGACAATGTCTCTCGACGCCAGGACTGCCTTTTCTGCAGCTGCAATAGCTCGAAGACAGCCTGGAAGACCCGCTGCGACAGGGTCAAGTTTTGCTGAGAAATAGCCCACAGGCCGTTTTTTGCCTCCGTGATCCTGAAGAAGAACAGAAACCATGCAATCCTTTTTCTCATCCACCATTTGAATAAATGGTTTTTTAACATCTGGCAAGGCTAGTGCAGGAGGGTTCTGTAATGCACACTTCATGTCCTCAAATGCCCGCAATGCATCAGGACTCCAACAGATGGCGTCAGAGGCCGCCATACCTTTTCCATGAATCAATGCAGACAACGGTGCCTCCAGCAGAGAATAGTTTGGAATGAAGTTCCTGCAATAGGAACTAGAGCCCAAAAATGACAACATTTGTTTTTTTGTGGTGGGTTTAGGAATCTGCTGGACTGCTTTAACCCTTTTTGTGGATGAAGATTTTGACTCCTTTGAAATGACATGACCTAGGAAGGTAACCTCCTCTTTCACAAATTGCAGCTTTGACAAGCTCGCTTTGTGTCCAAAAGCATGCAAATGTTTCAACAGAACAACAGTGTCATCCTCACACTGCTGTTTTGATTCAGAACACAACAACAAATCATCCACGTACTGTACTAACACCGTACCTGGAGAGAGTGACAATGTCTCCAAGCTTTCTTTCAGTGCCATGTTAAAGATCATGGGTGATTCACAGAATCCCTGGCACAGTCGGGTGAAGGTATACAGTCGACCTTTAAACTCAAAAGAAAACCAAAATTGACTGTCCGAATCAACAGGAACACTGAAAAAAGCATTACTGAGGTCCACAACGGAAAAATGAGATGCTGACACTGGGATCTGAGATAAGATGGTATAAGGGTTTGGCGAAATCGGTGCTCTGGCCGTGACACAACAATTGACCCGGGTCAAGTCTAACACGAATCGCCACTCTTCCCCTGTTTCTCTGACTTTCCGGACCGGGAAAAGTGGACTGCAAACCGGAGATTCCGCACATTTAACAACAACCCCTGATTTTAACAAGGATTTAAACACTGGTGTGATCCCACAGACAGCTTCTGGTTTCAATGGATATTGACGCTGCACTGGACGGAAGGAAGATTTTGGAGTTATTTTCACAGGTGCACATCCCTTAATTAACCCCACATCATATGAATTTTTTGCCCAAAGATCTGATGGAACCTGTTGAAGGGGGATGGGCATTTCTGACTGGTTTGCTGCAGCTTCCTCATGGAGGAAAGACTGAATCAATCTCTCATCTGAGTCCTCAATTAAGTGGACTGTTCTGGTGGCGTGCACGGTGCACGTAAATGGGCACTTAAAAATATGAGCTGATTTAGAATAAAGGATTGAGGCGTCATTCTGTGTTTGGATCCAATCTGTTACACACTGAGCTCTGTGTATTAATGATCCCAAATCTTTCCACTCTCCACCAGCCGGCTTTGAGAGCGAAATGTGCGGAGCATACTCATAAGATCTGTACAATGTTTTTTGCTCAGGTGTGAGGCACACAGCCAGCGCTGCTGAGTGTGTGTCCCAGACCATCGAAGTCACAGACAGTTTTTCTGCTGACTCACGGAACCATGCTTTCTCATAGTCATCATCTGAACCTGTAGAAACGTGTGATGTGCAATGCAAATTTTCCTCTTTCATAAAAACTGATAAAGGACTCACCAAATCCTTTGCAGATTTGAGGAGGGATTTTGAGAGGGTACCTGCTGGCAGTTTCCATTGATATGCATACTTCAGGTCGTGAGGGCTGTACTTAACTGCCGTCAGGACTGCGGTCTCTCGAACAGGTACAATTTGGACGCCTTCTGATGAGGAGATGAGAGAAATATTAAGTTTGCACATCAAATCTCTTCCTAACAAGTTTACTGGACATTGTCGAGAAACTAGAAAACTGTGTTTGAACGCAGGCCCTTCTTCCAAGTGGCAGCGAAGAGGACTGGAAAACAGCTCTCTCACCACCTGGCCCGATGCAGACAGAGAAAAAACATGGTTACCGCTCATCTTCGGCATTGTTTTTAATGCAATATGTTTTATGATGCTGTGCGTGGCCCCGGAATCTACCATAAAGTCAACAGCTGTCTCTGAGACATTCAGAGTTAACATCGGCATAACTTTGTAAGCATCAGATGTAAATTGGGCGTATGTACCCATTGGTGCTGATTGTTGTCTTTCTAAATGAGTTATAGCATCTGTGAGCAGTGTGTGTGGGTTAGTGCACAAAGCATTTTCTTCATTGCAGTTTGTGTGTGTAAGACTTGAGTTTTCACTTCCCTGTTTTTGTGCATCGGAGAATCCTCCCTCTTTTCCCCGACTGGAAGTCCGCCCCTCCAGTCAATCGGCATGCTCTCTGCCTCTGCGTGGAGCTCGAGGAGGAAGTGGACATTCGTCTCTCCAATGTCCAAAACTGTGACAGTTGTAGCAGCGCCCCTCATCGTCTCTGCGGCGCTGTGGTTGTCCTCTCCCCCTGCCTCGAACGTGACGCTTGCCCTTGTCTTTGCTTGTCATTGCAGCATACATGGTAACAGCAGCTTTATGCAGTTCAGTCTCATTCTTTGCTTTTAACTGTGATGTTCTTTTCCTCACCACCTCCTCTGCGTGTAACGCGTGGCGACGCAGATCTTCCAAGGTGATGCCCTGAGAAATGCCCACATACCGTTCAGTCACCTCAGTCAGCAGATCTGGGCGGAGTCCAGCGAGTATGCAATCTCCCAGCAGCTGTTCCCATACTGGGCCTTTGGTCTGCTCCGGTCTGGTCACACCGCTGTACTTCTCAAATGCCTGCTGAATGCGGTGAAGGAAGTCTTCGACCAGCTCATCTGGGTTTTGCTGATTTCGGAGCCGGTTGGACGGTAGGCTCTGCAGAAATCCTCTAGCTCCTTGGCAAACTGCACCCCATTTCCCGTCACGTTGGGGAGCTGAGTCATCGCCTCCTCAATATCTTTGTCCGACCACCCTCTGAAAACAAGCATAGGGCCATCCGGGCCCCCCACTTCGACCATTGGAGCAGACATGACATGCTCGGTACCTTCATCTTGCATCTCCGGTAATGCTTGCATGGAGGCGGAATCTGCAGATGCTTCCTGCTTCCGTTCGGCCTCCTTCTTTTTCACATTGGACCGTGTGCCTTTTGATGGAGGGGTGGGAGGTTGAGCGAGCCTCTGGTGTGAGGTCCCGCAGTCTGGCTGAGTTGCAATTTGTTGTCCGGGCTGTCCCTCATCTTTGAGCCACTCCTCTTGTGGCGGGGGATAGGCTGCGCCTTGGTCGGCTTCCTCTGGTCTCATCCTTGGATAACTCCACGGAGGGTAGGCTGCCTCTTGCTCGGCCTCATCTGGCCTTATCCTCCGATGACTCCGCGGAGGGGCGGAATCCAGGTCCAGATCGGGTTTCGACATGGCCAATGCTTGCATGTCCCTGTAAACAGGAGCATATGGGGAGGAAGGTGAAAAGCCACTGTCCTTGTAAGGTGGACAAGATGCCCGTAATTCTGTCTGTTGTTGCATTTGCATCACATCATTTTTAACTGTCTTAATTTTCCGTGGAGACATGGCAGCTCTAAGTGAACCGTTATCTTTTCTGCCCGCAACATCACCGCTCAGATCTCTCCCCCCTCCCATATGTGACACACAAGACTTGCGTTCTCTGCGTATTGCCTCTTTTAACCAAATCTGACAGCATCGTTCGTGTAACTTATACAGTTCAATGTTTCCGGAGCAGAGGAAGGTACCGTTTACAAACCGTTCCTTCTGCTCATTAATTTTCTCCTTAATTTTCTCCAATTCTCTCACACTTAAACTTCCCCCTGGAGGAAATCCCCATTCCTGTATCCAGAAATTTACAGTTTCCAAACATTCGGATCCATATTTTTGTTTCATCTGTCGACAAATTGAACTGTCTGGTGGTAAAATCTTACTAGAAACAGACCCCATTGTCTGGCTGAACGTTCAGCTAATAAAAAAGACGTCTCTTCTTTATCGCTTTCTAGTTTCCTTAGTGAAACAAAAGCGTAAAAAAACACTTGTTGGAAAATAATCAATCACTTTAATTAATTAACTATTTCCAACTACTTTTTGCTCCCTGGTAAAAACCCGGAGCAAAACCCGATACTTTCTTTAACTCTGATGAAATAATTAACCATACAATTATATATCAGTATATATATTATATTAATTAATCAATCAATCAACCGCGTGTAAGTAAATAAACACGACAACGCTAGCAAATATTTTACCACCTGAGAGTGCAACTGATTTTTATGAAGGAATCAATCTCACCGGATTTTGCCCTCTAGCATGGGTTCTTGGGTCCCAGGCGGCGGTCAGTCTGGCCAGAGGGTCCAAGTCCTCCCTCTCCAAAAAAAACTGCGGAGGTCCGGAGGCTGAGAAGCTGGTCCCCTCAGGTTGGCCTTTTACAGCTTGGTCTCCTCTTGTCAGTCCTTCCGCTCGCTGGGATCCACGTAGGCGCCAAAATATTATGGAAATATTATTTAACAAGGATGAGAAAGGATTCCTTCTTAGTTCAAGAGCTTTAATTCGGCTTGTTGATCAACAAGGAGTTCAGCACATACAGCATGGCAGTAACTGACCTGCACCCCCATCCTAACATCTTACTATATAGAAATGAACAAAACTAAGACTCCTCCTTCATTGACAGGTGTATGTCTTCAGTAAGATAGGATAACTTTTAACCTCGTTAGTAAGACACTACTCAGACGCTCTGGGTCAGAGTGCAGATAATGGAGTGGTTCCGACGTCCTTCAGTCAGCATGCAGACATCTAACAATATTGGTGACCCAAGACACAGAAAGTATCCTTGAGCTCTCACATGTTGGTTCAACCTAACAATGCATATCTCAGTTAACAAAGAGACTTAACCTTTAACATAATTAATATACTTTCTGCCACATCAGATCCTCTGGTCTGCGTGCAGAGTCCTGAGAGTTTTCAAACTCAAGGCTACTGAAAAGATACACTTTAGCTGCATATAGGTGATGTGCTGGTAACCTCTCACCTTAGGTCATAGAAGAGCAAGCCGGACAACCACAATTCCCGGCCAGAACAAGATGACTTGACTGCTGATCCGAAAAGTTCCAGAGAAGAAGTACTCAAGAATTTATATGATTCTATAAGTGTGATGCCTGACGTTTTCCTTATGTATGGTGATCTCTTATTATTATAAGAGATCAAAAGAGGGAGATGAAGAGATACAAATTCTGTAAATGTTGTATGAGGGTTTAATTTTGTAGTGCATGTGGAAACACTTAGAAACAGTGAACAATCAAGAAGAATCTAGTACATCGTATGTTCCTTCTGTGAGGAAGCTTTGACCATTATTCTATGAACGAAGATCTATGTGGGAGGGATTTCCTGCAACTCTTTCAATAAAAAGTCTATGCTGACGTAGATCTGGGCTCAGTAAATAGAACTGAGTCCAGCATACGACGTGTCGCTGTTAAATATATATAATTGTTTGTTGTTCTTATTGCTCCTTTTTACAGAAATGAACGAGCACGCTGGAAGGTGAAATAAGAGCCCGAGACAGCCCAGTGGTCATAAAATTAAATGTGTGTCTGTTCCTTTAAGATGGGCTTTAAATTAGAGTGAAAACACCATTCCAACACTACCTAGATGAGTCCTGGATAGACGTAGAACAGACACTATACAATAAGATAACAATTTCAGACCTACCATTTATTAGCTCAAATCCAAATTGCTGTCTAAAATATACAAAACTTTATCTACATTAGATGAATCAATAGCCATCCCTATTTCAAAATGGGAGGTGGATTTATCAGCCAGCTTTGACCAAAATGTCTGGTCTCAGATATGTTTAAGAACCTTTAAAATAACAAAAAATCCTCATTTGCAATTAATACAATACAAAATCCTTCATAGAGTACACTATACAGGTCAACGGATGTTCAGGATGGGTTTTATGTCATCTAATACTTGCTTACAGTGCACAAGCAATGTACCGGATACTTATATTCATGCGCTTTGGTTCTGTCCATCTGTTAAGAAATTTTGGTGCCAGATATGTGAGGACTTACCAAAGTGTCTGAAATGTAACATTCCACCTTCTCCCTCAGTTTGCTTGCTAGGAAATTCAAATGATGTCACCATGGACACAAAGTCAGTTCTAATGGTTCACATTGCCTTATGTATCACAAAGAAAACTATCGTCCTGAATTGGAAAAATAAAAAGGCTCTTAATATTAATCAGAATCGAGATCTCTTGTTGGACCACATTGGTCTTGAGACGGCCTCTGCCTTCATATCTGATCAATCTCTCTGGGCTCCTTTGATTGGCTCCATCACCTAGTAGGGGTGGGGGCACTTGGTTTTGTCATGTGGGATACTGTTGCTGATGTGGGGGTTCTTGGGGTTGGGGACGTCTGGGGGGGGGGAATACTGAGGGGGGGATAACTGGGCGGATGGGGCGCTGTATGTTGTGGCCCTGACGACTGCATGCAGTGTCTTAGGGGGGTTGCAATGGCAGACATGGGTTACTGACCTGGTGGCTGTGCTGCGCCTGGGTAGGGTCTGGGGTGGACCTGCAGGTTCGGGGCTCTGGGGCGCCACGCCCCCTAGCTGTGGTTCTGGCTGGGGGTTGCCCGATGTGGGGTCTCTGTTGCTGGTGCTGGCCTGTGGGGGTCGAGGGCGGCTGGTGGCTGACATGTGCGGCCGCCTCTCTCTTTTTCTCTGGGCCGATTGTCATCGTCGGTTCCTGTATGGCGCCTCGCCTTGTTTGCTAGTTGGTGTGTTTGACTGCTGGTTGCGGCAGCTGGGCGGCGTTTCTGGGCCTGATCAGTCTTTTGTCGCCCTGGACTTGGCTCCTGGGTCTTGGTCTTTGTGCGCTGCGGGGCGCTGGGGCGGGCGTTTGGCCAGATTGGGTCGGGTTGCCGGTGGACTGGCCGGGTGGTGGGCGTGCAGGGCGGGTGGGTGGTGCACTGGGTTTAGTCGCTTGTCGAGCCATTGAAAAGCAGTGGTGTTCCGCAAGGGCTGAGTATCGGCCAGGGAATGGGGGTGGTGGATGTCGCCCTGGTGGGTCGGCTGCACATGGCATCAGTTTGCTCCTGGTCTGGGCAGGTACATCGCTGGGGTTTGGGGCGCGGGGGCCTCCGATGTCCAGGTGGCGCTGGGGGCCTCCTTTGCTGGTGGGGATGCTGTTTCTATCTAGCGACAGGTGCTCTCCCCCTACGGGGTGCACTTGGACGGGGGGAGGGGTGTGCGGGAGGAGGGGGGCTGAACTCAACCTGGGTGTCTAATGTCTTTTGTGTCCTTATAGTAGAGCGAATGTCAGGGTGGGTATAGCTCTCCTTCTGGGATAGGGCTGGGGGGACTGCCTTGGGGTCCGTGGGGCTTGGTGGTGCTGTGGCCATGGGCTCCCTCCCCTAGTGGATCCTGGTGAAAAGTGAGGCCTATTGGGGCCAGTGGGGGAGCTGGCTCCCTGGGAAGGCATTTTGTCTCCCAGTCCTTCCCTCCCCATCCCCGAACACCTCTGTCCACCCGCTCCATCACTTTATCACTCATATAGGGTCTTTCGGGCATGGGCACATCACTGGGGTGCGAGGAGGGGTTTCCATCTTCATTATCCCGTGGCGGCTTGGGTCCCAATTTTACTATACAACTTAGACACTCCCACTTATAACATTTTCATGAGACACATATGTAGGGACTTTGGGGTGGGCATACTTTACGGCATCCAGAGGGTGAGCTGTCCAATCAGCTTCACCTCTGGTGCCGGTGCCCACTGTTAAACCCCATATAGACACTGAGGGCTCGGGGTGGGGGTTGGGGGAAATGTGGCTGCCTTCACCACATCCCACCCCTCTGTTTTAAATGCACATTATAACTACACGCATCAACACCATATTCGAGCAGGAGGATGGAGGCTAAGGGTTTTCCACACCTCTGTTCGATATGGGCCATCAGGGGTTGGGTACAGAGGAGGAATAGGTGGTCTGGTCGGGGACCTAGGCTGGTGGGCTGCTTCACCACTGTGGGGCCCTTGGCGGTTTGCTTGTCTCCGTCCTAGAAGGTAGGGGGTCCATCTCCTGGGTCCGGGGGCTGGTTGCTGTACTGGGGCATCGGTACCTGGACCTGGGAGCATACAATGTGTATGGGGTGTGTGAGTGAGTGTACAGCGTCCTTTCTTGGGTGTCTTTGTGTGTCGGTGAGAGTGTATATGTTTAAGAAACAAGGCAAGGCAAGGCAATTTTATTTGTATAGCACACTTTCAACAGCAGGGTAATTCAAGGTGCTTTACATGATTTGGTGATTTAAAAAAACAAAAAAGAAAACAAACAGACATGGAATATAACATTAAAAATTAAAAGTAAAAGAAACACACATTACACATTATATACAATAAAGCAAGAGAAAGATCAATAAAGCAAGAGAGCATAAACACATTTCATACATATGGCATCAATCATTTACTCGAAGGCCATTCTAAACAGATGGGTTTTTAGTCTCGATTTAAAGCAGTTCAGAGTTTCAGCAGCTCTACACTCGTCAGGAAGTCTGTTCCAGATAAGGGGAGCATAGAAACTGAAAGCTGCTTCTCCATGTTTAGTTCTGAGTCTAGGGATGTTTAGTAGGCTAGAGTTGGAGGACCTGAGTGGTCTTGGTGGTTGGTACCGTGACAACAGGTCTTCAACATATTTTGGTGCTAAGCCATGTAATGATTTATAAACTAGTAGAAGTATTTTGAAGTCTATTCTCGGAGCTACAGTGAGCCAGTGTAAGGACTTTAGATCTGGGGTGATGTGCTCTACTTTGCTGGTTCTAGTGAGGACGCGAGCGGCAGTGTTCTGGATCAGCTGCAGCTGTCTGATTGACTTTTTAGGCAGACCTGTGAAGATGCTGTTGCATTAATCAATCTGACTAAAAATAAACGCATGGATGAGTTTTTCTAGGTCCTGTTGCAACATCAGTCGTTTATTCCTAGAAATGTTCTTCAGGTGATAGAAGGCAGACCTTGTTATTGCCTTTATGTGACCCTGGAGGTTCAGGTCTGAATTAGTGATGTGCGGATTGATACTAAAATATCGATACCTCCAATACCAGCTTTGTATGTTCTAGAATCGATGTTCTTATAAAAATATTGATATTTCAGTCATTTGGAGCAAATATGTAGTTTATTGGAAATAGAAATACAGAGTAAAGTAACCACAATTACCCTAGTTTATCTGAATAATGCCCACTAAATGTTTATTGTTTTATGTTGAGATGTTCAGGTAGGCGTTTTAAGACACACATGCTCAGATGCTGTCAATAAATATGTAAGTTGGCTCTTTTCTTGTATGATAATTCTTCATCAATAAACAAGAAGAACCAGTTATATGTCTTGCATTCAGTATGAAGTGACACTTTTAAGTACACTACTTGTTACTTTAATTTCCCAAACAGTAATATTTGAGCACGATCAAGGAACGATCAAGAGTCAGCACACAGCTTCAATTAATACAGCTAGAAACTACTGATCAGGTTCGTAACCTAGGTGTAGTAATGGACTCAGACCTGAACCTCCAGGGTCACATAAAGGCAACAACAAGCTCAGCCTTCTATCACCTGAAGAACATTTCTAGGATTAAAGGACTGATTTTGCAACACGACCTAGAAAAACTCATCCATGCGTTTATCTTTAGTCGGATTGATTACTGCAACAGCATCTTGACAGGTCTGCCTAAAAAGTCAATCAGACAGCTGCAGCTGATCCAGAACGCTGCCGCTCGCGTCCTCACTAGAACCAGGAAAGTAGAGCACATCACCCCCGTTCTAAAGTACTTACACTGGCTCCCTGTAGCTCAGAGAATAGACTTTAAAATACTTTTACTAGTTTATAAATCATTACATGGCTTAGCACCAAAATATGTTGAAGACCTGTTGTCATGGTATCAACCACCAAGACCACTCAGGTCCTCCAACTCTAGCCTACCAAACATCCCTAGACTCAGAACTAAACATGGAGAAGCAGCTTTCAGTTTCTATGCTCCCCTTATCTGGAACGGACTTCCTGACGAGTGTAGAGCTGCTGAAACTCTGAACTGCTTTAAATCGAGACTAAAAACCCATCTGTTTAGAATTGCCTTTGAGTAAATGCTGGATGTTATATGTATGAAATGTGTTCATGCTCTCTTGCTTTTTTTATTTTTCTCTTGCTTTATTGTGTATCATGTGTAATGTGTGTTTCTTTTATGTGTTTCTTTTAAATCACCAAATCATGTAAAGCACCTTGAATTGCCCTGCTGTTGAAAGTGTGCTATACAAATAAAATTGCCTTGCCTTGCCTTGCCTTGAGCAAAGTATCGGTATCGGATCGGAATCGCTGATACTCGCCTTCATTTTACTTGGTATCAGATCGGATAGGAAATCCGTGGTATCGCACATCACTAGTCTGAATCCATTACTACACCAAGATTTCAGAACTGATCAGTAGTTTCTAGCTGTATTAATTGAAGCTGTGTGCTGACTCTTGATCGTTCCTCCTTGGGTCCAAAAATAATTACTTCAGTTTTGTTTCTATTCAGCTGGAGAAGGTTATGGCACATCCTACCATTTATTTGGTCAATGCATTGATTTAGTGTTTGAATGGGTTCAGAGTCACCTGGTGACATTGTAATGTAAAGCTGAGTGTCATCCGCGTAGTTATGGTAGCTAATGTTACCATAGAAATTGATGGTCTGGTTCACAGCGTTACGTCCTCATTGCGTTTGGCATTAGATAGTGTAGCGCCCTTAAAAAAAAAAATAAAAAAAAAAAGTGACTAAACATAGGAGGCTGACTCCTTGGTTTAACGCAGAGTCGGATACTTTAAAGCAGAATACTAGGAAGTTGGAGAGAAAATGGTGCTCTACACATCTAGAGGATTCCTATTTAACCTGGAATAACAGTCTACTGCTGTATAAAAAGACCCTTCGAAAAGCTAGAAAAGCATATTTTTCATCATTAATAGAGGCGAATAAAAACAATCCTAAGTTTCTTTTTAGTACAGTTGCCAAACTTACACAGAGTCATAGCTCTGTTGAGCCAACTATTCCCCCAGCTCTTAGCAGTGATGATTTTATGGGATTCTTCATAAATAAAATAAATTCTATTAAAAATAAAATCATTGACATTCTCCCAAACATGATTACTTCTTCCTCAGTAAATGAGGCAGCATCGGAAAGAACTGTAGAACCTCATTTGTGCTTAGGCTGTTTTGATTCAGTCGAGCTTTTGGAATTATCAAAAATATTAGTCTCATGTAAACCTTCAACTTGTATGTTGGACCTGATCCCAACAAAATAATTTAAAGAAGTGTTCCATTTGTTTCCTGGCCCCATTTTGGATATGAATAATCTATCCTTAGTAAATGGATAAGTGCCACAAGAATTTAAAATAGCTGTAATTAAACTTTTACTCAAGAAACCTTCCCTTGATTAAGATGACTTAGGGAATTACAGACCTATATTTAACCTTCCTTTCTTATCCAAAATCCTTGAGAAAATTGTTGCTAATCAAGTCTGTGTCACGCTGCCCTATTCCTGCCTCATTGTCTTCACCTGTCTGTCTCATCATCCACACCTGATCCTACTCACCTCCTGCCTTTAAGACTCCTCACTTCCTTTCACTCCCAGCCGGATCATCCATCCTTCATCCTTCCTCCTAGTCCTCCTTCCTCCTAGTCCTCTGTTGTCTTCATCCCCATGGTGTGTCGTCTTCCTGCCTCTTCGTTCCAGCCCGATGTCCAGTGTCTCCGTTCACCACCATCATCACGATCTCCTCACTTTAATAAACATCCTGCACCTTCCTTCAGCGAGTGCGTTTGGGTCCATTCTCCACACATCCACGTGACAGAATGATCCGGCTTTAAACATGGACCCAGCACTCGCCCAGGAGATCGCCGCCCTGCGCCAGGACGTCTGGGCTAACCTGGCCAGACTCGCTGCCTCTCCTCACCTCCCTGTGCGGGTCTCCGGAGCCAGGAACCTCGGAGTGCTCCCTCACTTCCAGAGTGTCTTCTCGGCCCGGGAGCTCGCCGATCTGCGGCGCGAGGCGGAGAGGATTCGCCAGGACGCGTTGGACCAGACGATCGGTCCGCCCTCTCCGCCTCCACCATCTGGCCGTAGGCGACGGACCCGCCGAACCGGTGTTTCAGCGAGCGAGGAGCAGGGCGGCGCGGCCACACGGACCACCAATGTCGGCTCCATCTCCGTGTGGCACCCACCGCCGGTTCTTTCCCCCGCCGTCTTTGTCCCTCCTCCAGCTGGCTCTTCGGGGGCTCCTCACATCAGGGAGGAGGACCTCTTCGAGTTTTTCTATGGGGACAAGACGGCCTACCTCTGCTCCAGGGGAGCGCCTCGCCGCAGACAGCGACGCCGCCGAGGTGGGGCCGCTCCCGGGGAAGTTCCGGCTCCGGTCCGTGAGCCCGTTCCGGCTCCGGTCCGTGAGCCCGTTCCGGCTCCGGTCCGTGAGCTCGTTCCAGCTCCAGATCCTGAGCCCGTTCCAGTCCATGAGCCCGTTCCAGTCCATGAGCCCGTTCCAGTCCATGAGCCCGTTCCAGTCCATGAGCCCGTCCCAGTCCATGAGCCCGTCCCAGTGCATGAGCCCGTCCCAGTGCATGAGCCAGTCCCAGTCCCAGTCCATGAGCCCGTTCCAGCTCCAGAGCCAGTCTCGGCTTCCAACATTCCTGCGGTCTTCCTGGCCATCACTTTGGCTGCTCTCCAGCAAGCGACATTTCCCCATGCGTCGCTGGAGCTCCCGGGGAGGGTCAGGGAGGACCCGTCCCCGTCGCTGAAGCTCCCAGGGAGGGTCAGGGAGGACCCGTCCCCGTCGCTGAAGCTCCCAGGGAGGGTCAGGGAGGACCCGTCCCCGTCGCTGAAGCTCCCAGGGAGGGTCAGGGAGGACCCGTCCCCGTCACTGGAGCCTCCAGAACCTTCGTCTGAGGAGGCGTCCGAGCCTCCAGACTCTCCGTCTGAGGAGGCGTCCGAGCCTCCAGAACCTCCGTCTGGGGAGGCGTCCGAGCCTCCAGAACCTCCGTCTGGGGAGGCGTCCGAGCCTCCAGAACCTCCGTCTGGGGAGGCGTCCGAGCCTCCAGAACCTCCGTCTGGGGAGGCGTCCGAGCCTCCAGAACCTCCGTCTGGGGAGGCGTCCGAGCCTCCAGAACCTCCGTCTGGGGAGGCGTCCGAGCCTCCAGACTCTCCGTCTGGGGAGGCGTCCGATCCTCCAGACTCTCCGTCTGGGGAGGCGTCCGAGCCTCCAGACTCTCCGTCTGGGGAGGCGTCCGAGCCTCCAGACTCTCTATGGCACTACCTGAACCTCAGAAAAGGACCTAAGGGCCGTCCGCCCGACCTCCGTCCAGCCAGAGGACGTCGCCGGGGCCGTCCGCCCGACCTCCGTCCAGCCAGAGGACGCCGCCGGGGCCGTCCGCCCGACCTCCAGGTCCTCAGGGGCCGAGGACGCCGCCGGGGCCGTCCGCCCGACCTCCAGGTCCTCAGGGGCCGCCGCCGAGGCCGTCCGCCCGACCTCCGTCCAGCCAGAGGACGCCGCCGAGGCCGTCCGCCCGACCTCCGTCCAGCCAGAGGACGCCGCCGAGGCCGTCCGCCCGACCTCCAGGTCCTCAGGGGCCACCACCGGGGCCGTCCGCCAGACTTCCAGGGGCGTACCCAAAGAGACTCGGGGCCCTCCTTCCGTGGGCCCCCTCCACCCACCCTGGCAAGGGTGCTTGTTTTTTTTTCTCTTCCCTTTCGTTTTCACTCTTTCCACGGTGTCTGGAATCCACCTTTAAAGGGGGGGGTCCTGTCACGCTGCCCTATTCCTGCCTCATTGTCTTCACCTGTCTGTCTCATCATCCACACCTGATCCTACTCACCTCCTGCCTTTAAGACTCCTCACTTCCTTTCACTCCCAGCCGGATCATCCATCCTTCATCCTTCCTCCTAGTCCTCCTTCCTCCTAGTCCTCTGTTGTCTTCATCCCCATGGTGTGTCGTCTTCCTGCCTCTTCGTTCCAGCCCGATGTCCAGTGTCTCCGTTCACCACCATCATCACGATCTCCTCACTTTAATAAACATCCTGCACCTTCCTTCAGCGAGTGCGTTTGGGTCCATTCTCCACACATCCACGTGACAGTCTGTGAGCATCTAAACAGTAATGAGCTGTTTGAAGAGTTTCAGTCAGGTTTTAGAGCTCATCATAGCAATGAAACAGCACTGGCGAAGGTTTCTAATGATAGTCTCATGGCCTCAGATAATGGACTTGTGTCTGTTCTGGTTTTGTTAGATCTCAGTGCTGCTTTTGACACAGTCGATCACAATATTCTCTTAGAAAGGCTTGAACATGTTGCAGGGATCAAAGGAACAGCACTAGGCTGGTTTAAATCAAATTTGTCTGACAGATTCCAGTTCATCTAAATTATCAATCTTCTTCACTCTCAAGGGTTACTTGTGGAGTTCCACAGGGTTCTGTGCTTGGACCAATTCTTTTCACCATATATATTCTTCCAATTGGTAGAATCATTAGACAGCATGGGATACATTTCCACAGCTATGCCGATGATACACAACTATATTTATCCATAAATCCTGATGAACCCAGTCAGTTAGGTAGATTACAGGCATCTCTGGAAGACATAAAAACATGGATGAATCTAAACTTTTTGCTATTCTGACAAGACAGAAGTTGCTGTCTTTGGACCAGAAGTTCTAAAACAGAAACTGATTTATCAATCACTTCATCTGGATGTCATTAAATTGGCCCCCAGTAATAACGTAAGAAACCTTGGCGTTATTTTTGACCAAGACTTGACATTTAAATCCCATATTAAACAGGTTTCTAGGATTTCCTTCTTTCACCTCCGGAATATTGCTAAAATTAGAAACATCCTTTCCAGGAGTGATGATGAGAAACTAGTCCATGCATTTGTTACCTCAAGGCTGGACTACTGTAATTCTTTACTATCAGGTAGTCCACAAAATGCCATTAAAAGCCTTTAGTTGATCCAAAATGCGGCAGCAAGGGTTCTGATAAGATAAGGTAAGATAAGATAAGAGATACTTTAATAATCCCCGTGGGGAAATTAAGTTTCGGTACAACCAATCCAAGATCATACAAACAATTACAAACATTAACACATTACAGGATTTGGAAGACCGCGGTAGCAGCCGGCTTTACCAGCGCCCCTTTTAGCAGATAGAAATGATTCACAATAGGAGGGGGGGTGAACAGGGGGAAAAAAAAGGCAACTCAGCCCAGCCCCCTACAGGGAGCCGAGCCGAGGTGCTGAAAAAACCACAGCAAAAACATATAAGCACATGTATCGGTCATAACATATGAGAACACAAATGGGACGGGGGGGAGGTTCGGGAACCCTCCGTACAGAGAAACCGGTCGCGGCCATCCAAAGCACGCGCCCATCATTTCGCTGTCTGAAGAGTGGGCAGGAGTCTTAGGGTACCGCGAGCATGTTGAAATCCAGGACTGCGTGCATGTCTGTAGCTGTGGCGTGAGCGTGCGTGCATGTATGTGTGCATTAATGTGAGACAATGAAACTCCTCTCAGTTCAATCCCAGAGTCTGTCACCTGTGATGTAATATACAACCTTGGGGCTGAGTCAGGGAGCTCACAGGCTCATGTGGGGGATGGGGGAGTGGGGTGGGATGGAGCGTCCTTTTGCACACACATCCAAGGGAGTTTTTGTTTGGTCTACCAAGACCAGGGAGTCGAATTCCAGTAGATAAGAAGTTGTTGTTTTAGAGCCAGGCGAAGATCACTTTTTCTCTTGCCTTAGAGTCTGTCAGTGGTCCGAGTTCAGTCCAAATGGCCAAATCGTGGGTCAGATTACCTTCCAGCTGGCTGAGAACTTCTCCAAGTTATTACCCAAGCAGTGAAACGAGTCCAATTTTGCTCGCACATCACAAATAGTCTGAGTGTTGACAGCACAGCAACCTTCCTGTAGCCCAGGCAGCCTGCCAATTGCTGCCTTTAAGCTTGAAGTTTACGATACCTCAGAAAATCCACCTGCGATAATCAGCAGATATCCGGTTATCATGAATCCAATTATATAAATGTTTCCAATGTCCTCAATGGTCAAAAGTGAGAGACACAAGATCCTCCACGATGTTCCATCGGAACAACTCGGCTCTCCCTTTTAGCCGTTCTCCGGGAAAAAAATTGATTAATTGTATCAAGAGACCAGCTGACCAGAACCAGATCCAGAACCATAGTTGTTCTTTGCGGAGGAGAATGCAAAGAGAGGCTCCAAAAAATAGTTGACAAGACAAAAGAATGCAGATGTAGACAACAGTAGGGAGGGAAAGAGAAAAGCGTCCATCCTCGCGGAGAGCAGGAAGAGAAAAGATGAATATTAAAAAGGGAGATCACATTTCTCCTGTTTTAGCTTCCCTTCATTGGCTCCCTGTTAAATCCAGAATAGAATTTAAGATCCTTCTTCTTACATACAAACCCCTTAATAATCAGCTCCATCATACATCAGAGATCTAATTGTTTCATATGTTCCCAACACAGCACTCCGCTCTCAGACTGCAGGTTTACTTGTAGTTCCTAGGATTTCTAAAAGTAGAATGGGAGGCAGATCTTTTAGTTATCAGGCTCCTCTCCTGTGGAACCAGCTCCCAGCTTTAGTCCGTGAGGCAGACACTCTGTTTATCTTTTAAGGCCAGGCTTAAAACTTTCCTTTTTGATAAAGCTTATAGTTAGAGTGGCTTAGGTCATCCTGAGCTAGCTCTGTAGTTATGCTGCTATAGGCTTAGACTGCTGGAGGACAGACTTACCAATTTTCTTCACTCTGCCACTTCCTTTTCTGCTACGACTGTTAACTTTGTGTTCTCTCAGTGTTTTTCTCTCCATAGAAGGTATAGCTGGTCTGGTATTCCTGCTTGGCTGGAATGCCCTGTTGGACGGGGGGCATCGACTGGGATGGTGCTCCCAGTGGCTGAACATCCACTGTGTCCTGTTATCAACTTTTTACTTTCTGTAACATAGAAAGTACTCTTAAATCAGATCTTCTGTCCCTTCTGTGTCTCTGCTCTGTCTTCTCAAACCCCCAGACAGTCGTGGCAGATGGCCGCTCCTACTGAGCCTGGTTCTGTTAAAGGGGAGTTTTTCCTCTCCACCATCGCTGCATGCTTGCTCAGTATGGGGGATTGCTGAAGGATTGCTGTGGTTGGGGGGTCTGCCCAGCTTTGCGCCGGTGACTGGCGCGGTTTGCTGGGATTCCTTGAATAGGAGACTTTTTAACTGATTGGAATGTTTGTATAAATGTATTGAAATGACTTCTTGTTATGTGCCTTGAGATGACATCTGTTGTGAATTGGTGCTTCATAAATAAACTGAATTGAAAATTGAATTGAATTAATGTTATTGGTTGCTATAATCTTGCCTAGTGGGAGCATGTAGATATTAAATAAGAGGGGCCCCAGGATGGAGCCCTGGGGCACCCCACAGGTGATTTCTGTTCGTTCTGATGAAAAGTTTTCTATTGAAAAATAGAAGTCCCTGTTCTTTAGGTAAGACTCAAACCAGCCAAGTAGTGTACCAGAGAGTCCGAACCAGCTCTCCAGTGGTTCCAATAAAATACCTGTCAGGTTCCGTGGATTTTTGCTTTTTTTCCTTCCACTTGATTTTCTTCCCCTCTGTCCCCCAAGCTGCTTTTTTTGTTTTGTCCCTCCTGTTTGTGTTTAAACTTAGTTCTTTTCCTTATCTAGTTTTTTTCATGTTAGATTATTCCTTGTCTTTATTAGTTTATTCTGGCACTTCCTTGTTTCTGTTTCTTCTTCTTGCTCTTAGATATTTTCACCTTTTGTTTGTGTCCTCGTTTGTTTCCTTAGTTTATTCCCTCTAGATAGTTTACTAATTTATTCCTTCCTTCTGTTTTCCAGTGCTTCCTTTAGATTCTCCCTAACCATTCTACCTCTCTTCCCAGCTGTTAATTGTTTCCACCTGCTCTGTCCCTCTCACCTGCATCTGATTACCCTAATTGGTCATTGCTCTCCTCTCACTTCCTCATTTCCTCGCCAGTATATATTCTGCTTGCATTCACTCAATACTCGCTGGTCAGTTGTCATTCTTTCCCTGTCTGGTTCCTGATTCCTGATCAGTTCCTGTTTTTTCCTCATCTCTGCATTTATTGGTTCTCCCAGATCTGTAAGTTGTTACTCCTTGTTTATATTTCAATTAAATCATTTAAGTTTTATTTTTGCTGCCTTTGGGTCCTATTTACACACAAACATGACAATATCATGATCAACAGTGTCAAATGCTGTACTGAGGTCCAACAGAACCAGCACTGTGGTTCTACCACAGTCTGTATTTATGCGGCTGTCATTGAATACTTTGACGAGGACAGTCTCAGTGCTGTGGTGAGCATGGAAACCAGACTGAAAAACATCAAAACGGTTTGTCATTGTTATGACCTATTTAACTGATGAAACACCACTTTTTCAATAATCTTACTGATGAATGGAAGATTAGAGTTTGGCCTGTAGTTCTGCATTAACGTCTTGCCCAGATTCTTCTTCTTTAGTAGTGGTTTAATAACTGCTGTTTTTAAAGCCTGGGGGAAGACACCTGACAGGAGGGATGAGTTCACTATTTAAACCAGATCAGACCCAATAACAGGAAGAACTTTCTTTAGAAAAGCTGTGGGTAGGATATCAAGACAGCAAGAGGAGGAGCTTAATTGGATAATGATTTTTTCAAGGCTGTTCTCGTTTAATTCGTGGAATTCAGACATTTTCTCTACATTGTTGTTGATTGGGGATGGCACTGGTTGTGGGTTTGATATTGATGTACAGATTGACCGTCTAATTGTTAGAATATTTTCAGTGAAAAAGCCAGCAAATTCATTGCAGGCCCTGGTAGAATTTAGTTCAGGGGCTACTGTCACTAAAGGATTGGTTAATCTTTCCAGTGTTGCAAATAGAGACCTTGCATTATTAATGTTTCTGTTGAGGATTTCAGAAAAGAACGATTCCCTAGCATCTTTTATAGTTAGCTGATATCTATTCAGTCTCTCTTTGTAGATCTCACAGTGAACCTGGAATCGAGTTTTCCGCCATTTTCTCTCGGCTTGACGACACTCTCTTTTTTCACTACGTACCAGTGGATTACTTGTCCACGGAGACTTCTTTCTACCTGAGACAACTTTCACTTTAGTTGGAGCAATGGAATCCATGATGTCTGAGATTTTCGCAAGGAAATTATCCACCAGCTTATTTACTGAGTTTGAGTTGGGAGATGAGGGGGATGTGGTGGATGGTTAAATACGTTTAAAAGTTTCAACTGAGCTGTCCCCTAGAAAATGCTTTTTTATAGTGGTCTTACTGTGGCTGGATAATTTAGCAGAGATGGTACTTTCAAAGAAAATACAGAAATGGTCAGATAATGCAATATTAATTACCGAGATGTTGGAAATATTTAAACATTTGATGATAATTAAGTCCAGAGTGTGTCCTTTATTGAGTGTTGGTTGTTTGACATGCTGGGTCAGGCCGAAGATGTGGAGAGTACCATCTAATGTTTTTGCTTGTCTATCTTGGGGGTTGTCAGTATGGATGTTAAAATCCCCCACAATGACTAGTTGGTCATTGTTGATACATATTACAGAAAGAAGGTAATTGAAATCATTAATGAAGTTAGAGTTAAGTTATGGTGGTTTATATAAACTTAGAAATAAAGCTTTGTTAGGCTCTTTTATCTGGGTGGCTAGGTATTCAAAAGAATCAAACGTGCCCAGGGTTACCTTTTTAAAGTTCATTGAGTTGTGAAAAATGGTGGCTACACCTTGACGTCTTCTGTGTTTCCCTACTCTCGCTTAAGAAATTGTAATTTGGAGGAGTAGATTTTATCAATGCAGTTGTTTCGTTATTTTCATCTAGCCAAGTTTCTGATAAAAAAGGGCGTATAAATTATGCTCACTGATGAAGTCATTGATAAGAAAAGACTTCCCGGATAGAGATCTAATGTTTAATAAAGCTAACTTAAGTATTGTGATGATGGGCAGCTGAACCTTCTGACAGGTTATAAATTTAAGATTTTGTTTAATATGAGAGCGTGTGGTTAACGGTTTATGTTTACTGCTGCTGATAATCGCTGGTATGCAAAACTCAGGGGTGCCGGGCAAGTTCTGGGAAATGGTAGGGGTAGATTTACTGCCCGGTTCCATCAAATATCTTTAATAATCAGTGGGGGGAAACTCCCAGGCTTATTGACACTAGTCCCAGGGGTTTGGTGTAGTCTAAGTTTAGGTGTTAATTGTGTCCCAAATTTGATTTGCTCGTTCAGTTTGTCTGTAAAGTTTCTAAATGGAGACTAATTCGATGTGGCTGAGTCACAGGAAGATGAAGACTTAATCTCTGATGGTTGTGCATCTGTTAGGGCCTGTGGTGTCATCATGACTTGGTGTTTTTGTTCTCTGATATCCATGGGCGCCTCAAGGTCAGCTTTTGGGAGCAAGTGTTTTGCTTTCTGATTTTGATAAGAAAAAATGTTTGCTGCTAAAAGCTTTACTCCGGCCTGGTTAAGATTTCAATTCAATTTTCAATTCAGTTTATTTATGTAGCGCCAATTCACAACAGATGTCATCTCAAGGCACTTAACAAGAAGTCATTTCAATACATTTATACAAACATTCCAATCAGTTAAAAAGTTTCCTATTTAAGGAATCCCAGCAGATTGCGTCAGTCATTGGCGTGAGGTTGGGCCCCGTTGATGAAGACTTTCCAACCACAGCAATCCTTCAGCACTCCCTCATACTGAGCAAGCATGTAGCGACGGTGGAGAGGAAAAACTCCCCTTTAACAGGAAGAAACCTCCAACAGAACCAGGCTCAGTAGGAGCAGCCATCTGCCACGACCGTCTGGGGGTTTGAGAAGACAGAGCAGAGACACAGAAAGAACAGAAGATCTGATATAAGAGAACTTTCTATGTTACAGAAAGTAAAAAGTTGATAACAGGACAAAGTGGATGTTCAGTTACTGGGAGGATCATCCCAGTTGATGCCCCCCGTCCAACAGGGCATTGCAGCCAAGCAGGATACCAGACCAGGTATATCTTCTATGGAGAGAAAAACACTGAGAGAAAACAAAGTTAACAGTCGAAATAACAGAATGTACTGTAATACAACTGGAGAGTCGTATGAAAAAAGGAAGTAGCAGAGTGAAGAAAATTGGTAAGTCTGTCCTCCAGCAGACTAAGCCTATAGCAGCATAACTACAGAGATAGCTCAGGATGACCTAAGCCACTCTAACTACAAGCTTTATCAAAAAGGAAAGTTTTAAGCCTGGCCTTAAAAGTAAACAGAGTGTCTGCCTCACGGATTAAGCTGGGAGCTGGTTCCACAGGAGAGGAGCCTGATAACTAAAAGATCTGCCTCCCATTCTACTTTTAGAAATCCTAGGAACTACAAGTAAACCTGAAGTCTGACAGCGAAGTGCTCTGTTAGGAACATAAGGAACAATTAGATCTCTGATGTATGATGGAGCTTGATTATTAAGCGCTTTGTATGTAAGAAGAAGGATCTAAAATTCTATTCTGGATTTAACAGGGAGCCAATGAAGGGAAGCTAAAACAGGAGAAATGTGATCTCTCTTTTTAATATTCATCAGAACTCTTGCTGCCGCATTTTGGATCAACTGAAGGCTTTTAATGGCATTTTGTGGACTACCTGATAGTAAAGAATTACAGTAGTCCAGCCTTGAGGTAACAAATGCATGGACTAGTTTCTCAGCATCACTCCTGGAAAGGATGTTTCTAATTTTAGCAATATTCCGGAGGTGAAAGAAAGAAATCCTAGAAACCAGTTTAATATGGAATTTAATTGTCAAGTCTCGGTCAAAAATAACGCCGAGGTTCTTTACGTTATTACTGGGGGCCAATTTAATGCCATCCAGATGAAGTGATTGACTAATAAGTTTCTGTTTAAGAACTTCTGGTCCAAAGACTGCAACTTCTGTTTTGTCAGAAGTTAAAAGCAAAATGTTTAGGGTCATCCGTGTTTTTATGTCTTCCAGACATGCCTGTAATCTACCTAAATGACTGGGTTCATCAGGATTTATGGATAAATATAGTTGTGTATCATCTGCATAGCTGTGGAAATTTATCCCATACTGTCTAATGATTCTACCAATTGGGAGCATATATATGGTGAACAGAATTGGTCCAAGCACAGAACCCTGTGGAACTCCACAAGTAACCCTTGAGAGTGAAGAAGATTTATCATTTAGATGAACAAACTGGAATCTATCAGACAAATATGATTTAAACCAGCCTAGTGCTGTTCCTTTGATTCCTGCAACATGTTCAAGCCTTTCTAGGAGAATATTATGATCGACTGTGTCAAAAGCAGCACTGAGATCTAACAAAACCAGAACAGACACAAGTCCATTATCTGAGGCCATGAGAATATCATTAGTAACCTTCACCAGTGCTGTTTCAGTGCTATGATGAGTTCTAAAACCTGACTGAAACTCTTCACACAGCTCGTTACTGTTTAGATGCTCACAGACTTGATTAGCAACAATTTTCTCAAGGACTTTGAATAAGAAAGGAAGGTTAGATATAGGTCTGTAATTCACTAAGTCATCTTGATCAAGGGAAGGTTTCTTGAGTAAAGGTTTAATTACAGCTATTTTAAATTCCTGTGGTACGTATCCGTTTACTAAGGATAGATTCATCATATCCAAAATGGGGCCAGGAACCAAATGGAACACTTCTTTAAATAACTTGGTTGGAATTGGGTCCAACATACAAGTTGAAGGTTTAGATGAGGCTAATATTTTTGATAATTCTGAAAGCTCGACTGAATCAAAACAGCCTAAGCACAACTGAGGTTCTACAGTTCTTTCCGATACTGCGTCATTTACTGAGGAAGAAGTAATCATGTTTGGGAGGATGCCAATGATTTTAGTTTTAATAGAATTAATTTTATTTATGAAGAATCCCATAAAATCATCACTGCTAAGAGCTGGGGGAATTGTTGGCTCAACAGAGCTATGACTGTGTAAGTTTGGCAACTGTACTAAAAAGAAACTTAGGATTGTTTTTATTCGCCTCTATTAATGATGAAAAATATGCTGTTCTAGCTTGTCGAAGGGTCTTTTTTATACAGCAATAGACTGTTATTCCAGGTTAAATAGGAATCCTCTAGGTGGTTAGAGCGCCATTTTCTCTCCAACTTCCTAGTATTCTGCTTTAAAGTACGCAACTCTGCGTTGAACCAAGGAGTCAGCCTCCTATGGCTAGCCACTTTCTTTCTTTTTTTTTTTTTTTTTTTCTTTTTTTTTATACGTGCCCTGATGGCAGTGTGGAGCTCAGAATTGGTGTCTGAGTACCAAGTAGAAGCCCAACAGATTTACTTTCACAAGCGGAGCAGTACAGCTTTTGCTATAGTACTCCACTTGCAATATGTGTGAAAAATCTTTATTATGAATTGTTGGGTTTTTTATTTCCTGATGTTATGGACACGGAGACGGAAAATTAAGGAGAAGAAAGAAGGAAGATGAAAAAGAGAGGTAGGAAACAAAATGTCAAGAGAGAGGGTGAGTTGAAAATACAAGAGAGGAAGGGGAACAGAGAAAACACAGGAAGACATTGAAGTCTGCCTCCATACCCACAGGACGGCAGAGAGAGAGGGAAAAACAAAACAAAACACGAAAAAGGAACATAGAGAAAACCAACCAAACATTATGAACTTAGAATTACACAACCACATCACACAAAAATAGATATAAAAATACAACAACAATGTCACAGAAAAACTCATGGTACCGATTAATCAAGCTCTAGTAATGATAACCTCAGCCCAAGAATATTTCCTTAAACACCAGAGACCCCACATCTATGTGTGTGTGTTAGCATGCTTGTGCATATAAGGTTTCTCCATAAGAGTGTTCGATAGTTGGTGTGAGCAGACATCAATCCGTCTCCCAGGAATCGATGCAGATATGAAGGAGATCGGAGCAAAGACGTCCAAAGGACCGCCAGAGCCCCAGGCGGACCCGGGCGGGGCCGACCGCATCCCCCAAGAGAGGAGCAAAGGAGAACCCCAGGGGAACATCCAGCGGCCACTATGCAGGGGCCCGGGGGGCAGCAGTGACGAGCCCACGGGCCTCGCCGGGCAACCGGCCGGTCAACGGACCGGGGGAGCCGGGGCCAAGGGGCACCCCACCCCCCAGCAGGGACCGGCCGACGAGGGGCCCCCGGCACTGCAGGGGCCGCGGCCGGCTGCCACGCGCCGCCTCCACCCTAGGCCAATCCCCACCGCCAACATCCCAGCACCCCACTGATAGCCGCAGGGGAAGGACAGCATCCCCAGGCCGGGCTCAGCCAGCATCTGGACACCAAGTTGTACCAGCTCCCGGGGTTGATCCCGCGCAACGCAGGGCGCCAAGACCAGGCATCCAACGAGGGCAAGGGCCGGTCCAACCCGCCAATGAACCGGCCACCCACGGTGCGCACAGAACTGGTGATCAAACGAGCAGAGATGCTGGATCCGCTTCCCGCCGAGCCACCGAGCAGGCACCACCCAACAATCCCAAACCTGGCACCTCTAAAAGAGGTGCCCCAACCAACCAAAGGAAGATATCGGCCCAGCGCATCAGCCGACCGAAACACCGGCACTCCCAGGCCCGGCAAGGCACGCACCAGGTCCGAACCGGATTGACCACCGATGCACCGGCAGGCAGGGGCCCCCGTCACCGGCGGGGTGTGACGGAGGGGAAATAGGCCCCCCATTAAGTGTAAGGCCTGAGGTGCGCCAGGCGAGGGGCCAGACCAAGATCCAACCTGACAGGTAGACAAAGACATACAGACACAGTCATACGTTCCCTCCCTCTTAAACCCATACATTCTCACTGACTCACCAAGACACCCAAAAAAATTACGCTGTACCCTCACTCACACACCTCATGCACACTTTATGCTCCCAGGTCCAGGTAGAGCCACCAGCCCCCCGACCCGGGAGGTGGACCCCCTACCTTCTAGGACGGAGACAAGCAGACCGCCAAGGGCCCCACAGTGGCAAAGCAGCCCGACAGCCCAGGACCCCGACCAGACCGCCTGTCCTCCTCCGGACCCCAACCCCTGATGGCCCGTAGCGAACAGGGGTGTAAAAAGACCCTTAGCCTCCATCCTCCCGCTCAAGTATGGTGTTGATGCGTGTTGTTACAATGTGCATTTAAAACAGAGGGGTGGGATGTGGGGAAGGCAGCCACACATCCCCCAACCCCCACCCCGAGCCCTCAGTGTCTATATGTAGTTTAACAGTGGGCACCGGCACCAGAGGTGAAGCTGATTGTACCGCTCCCCCTCTGGATGCCGAAAAGTGTGCCCACCCCAAAGTCCCTACATATGTGTCGCGTGAGAATGTTATAAGTGGGAGTGTCTAAGTTGTATATTAAAATTGGGACCCAGAACACCACAGGATAGCGAGGAGGGAAAAGCATTTCTTTCTTTTTTAAGGGGGCTACACTATCTAATGCCAAACGCAATGAGGACGTAATGCAGTGAACCAGATCATCAATTTCTGAAGGGTTAGAGATAGAATTGCTGCCATCCACTATGTTACCCTGAGACACTAAGGAAAGTAAGAATGGAACATTTAAAAATTGTTACAGCATTGTTTGATAAAGCTCTACTATAATGAAATTTTCTTTCAGATATAAGATGGTCAGTTAAAGTAAATTCAAAAGTTATTAAGAAGTGGTCAGACAGGACCGGGTTATGTGGGTGGACTGTTATTTCTTCACACTCAATACCGTACAAGGTCCAAAGTGTGTTTGCCCGTGTGGGTCGATCCCTGTACTTTTTGAGTAAAGCCAATTGAGTCTAAAATAGCATTAAAGGCTGCATTTAGGCTATCACTTTCAGTATCCACATGAATATTAAAGTCCCCCACTATAATAACCCTATCAGTATTTAATACTAAATCAGATAAAAAATGTGAGATCTGATCTAAGAATTGAGAGTAAGGGCCTGGTGGACGATACAAAACCACAAACAAAAATGGTCTTAATGTTTTGCAACTTGGATGAGGAAAATTAAGGGTTAGATGTTCAAAAGAACTGTAGCTATCAATTGGTCTGGCACTAATTAGTAAATCAGAACGAAAAATGGTTGCAACTCCTCCTCCTTGCCCAGTATTTCTAGGAATGTGAAAATTTAAATGACTGGAAGGAGTTAACTCATTTATACTGACATAATCCTCCTGCTGCAACCTGGTTTCTGTGAGAGAAAGGAAATCAATGTGATTATCACAAATCAAGTCATTTACTAACAAAGTCTTTGAGGAGAGAGATCTTATGTTTAATAAACCACATTTAATAGATTTACAAGAGGAGACCAAGCTGTAAAAGGCCAACCTGAGGGGACCAGCTTCTCAGCCTCCGGACCTCCGCAGTTTTTTTTTGGAGAGGGAGGACTTGGACCCTCTGGCCAGACTGACCGCAGCCTGGGACCAAAGAACCCATGCTAGAGGGCAAAATCCGGTGAGATTGATTCCTTCATTAAATTCAGTTGCACTCTCAGGTGGTAAAATATTTGCTAGCGTTGTCGTGTTTATTTACTTACACGCGGTTGATTGATTGATTAATTAATACAATATATATACTGATATATAATTGTATGGTTAATTATTTCATCAGTGTTAAAGAAAGTATCGGGTTTTGCTCCGGGTTTTTACCAGGGAGCAGGGTAGTTGGAAATAGTTAATTAATTAAAGTGATTGATTATTTTCCAACAAGTGTTTTTTTACGCTTTTGTTTCACTAAAGAAACTAGAAAGCGATAAAGAAGAGACGTCTTTTTTATGAGCTGTACGTTCAGCCAAACAATGGGGTCTGTTTCTAGTAAGATTTTACCACCAGACAGTTCAATTTGTCGACAGATGAAACAAAAATATGGATCCGAATGTTTGGAAACTGTAAATTACTGGATACAGGAATGGGTATTTCCTCCAAGGGGAATTTTAAGTGTGAGAGAATTGGAGAAAATTAAGGAGAAAATTAATGAGCAGAAGGAACGGTTTGAAAGCGGTACCTTCCTCTCTTCCGGAAACATTCAACAGTATAAGTTACACGAACGATGCTGTCAGATTTGGTTAAAAGAGGCAATACGCAGAGAACGCAAGTCCTGTGTGTCACATATGGGAGGGGGGAGAGATCTGAGCAGTGATGTTGCGGGCAGAAAAGATAACGGTTCACTTAGAGTTGCCCAGTCTCCAGGGAAAATTACGACAGTTAAAAATGATTTGATGCAAATGCAACCACAGACAGAATTACGGGCATCTTGTCCACCATACAAGGACAGTGGCTTTTCACCTTCCTCCCCATATGCTCCTGTTTACAGGGACATGCAAGCATTGGCCATGTCGAAACCCGATCTGGACCTGGATTCCGCCCCTCCGCGGAGTCATCGAAGGATAAGGCCAGATGAGGCCGAGTGAGAGGCAGCCTACCCTCCGTGGAGTTATCAAAGAATGAGACCAGAGGAAGCCGAACAAGACGCAGCCTATCCCCCGCCACCAGAGGTGTGGCTCAAAGATTAGGGGCAGCCCGGACAACAAATTGCAACTCAGCCAGACTGCGGGACCTCACACCAGAGGTTTGCTCAGCCTCCCACCCTTCCATCGAAAGGCACACGGTCCAATGTGAAAAAGAAGGAGGCCGAACGGAAGCAGGAAGCATCTGCAGATTCCGCCTCCATGCAAGCATTGCCGGAGATGCAAGATGAAGGTACCGAGTGTGTCATGTCTGCTCCAATGGTCGAGGTGGGGCCCCCGGATGGCCCTATGCCTGTTTTTTAGAGGCTGGTCGGACAAAGATATTGAGGAGGCAATGACCCAGCTCCCCAGCGTGACGGGACATAGGGTGCAGTTTGCCAAGGAGCTAGAGGATATCTGCAGAGCCTACCGTCCAACCGGCTCCGAAATCAGGCGAGTAGTTTCTAAGAGACTTAAAGCTGCTGATCTTGGCAAGATTTTACAGAGCCTCCCAGCTCCAGAGCTTCGTTTGAAAATAGTACCAACAGCTGAGACAGACGACGTACTGAATGCCCCGTTTTATCTGGCTGTGTTGAAACTCTGTAAAGCTATCGAGACAGAGTTTCCGGTACTGCCTAATTTAACCCTTTTGAATTCTGTGAAGCAAAACCCAGATGAGCTGGTCGAAGACTTCCTTCACCGCATTCAGCAGGCATTTGAGAAGTACAGCGGCGTGAGCAGACCGGAGCAGACCAAAGGCTCAGTATGCTAACAGCTGCTGGGAGATCACATACTCGCTGGACTCCGCCCAGATCTGCTGACTGAGGTGACTGAACGGTATGTGGGCCTTACTCAGGGCATCACCTTGGAAGATCTGCGTCGCCACGCGTTACACGCAGAAGAGGTGGTGAGAAAACTAACTTTACAGTTAAAAACAAAGAATGAGACTGAACTGCATAAAGCTGCATTTACCATGTATGCTGCAATGACAAGCAAAGACAAGGGAAAGCGTCACGTACGAGGCAGGGGGAGAGGACAACCACAGCGCCGCAGAGACGATGAGGGGCGCTGCTACAACTGTCACAGTTTTGGAAATTGGAGAGACGAATGTCCACTTCCTCCTCATGCTCCACGCAGAGGCAGAGAGCATGCCGATTGACTGGAGGGGCGGACTTCCAGTCGGGTAAAAGAGTGAGGATTCTCCGGCGTACAAAAACAGGGAAGTGAAAACTCAAGTCTTACACACACAAACTGCAATGAAGAAAATGCTTTGTACACTAACCCACACACTGCTCACAGATGCTATAACTCATTTAGAAAGACAACAATCCGCACCAATGGGTTCATACGCCCAATTTACATCTGATGCTTACAAAGTTTTGCCGATGCTAACTCTGAATGTCTCAGAGACAGCTGTTGACTTTATGGTAGATTCCGGGGCCACGCACAGCATCATAAAACATATTGCATTAAAAACAATGCCGAAGATGAGCGGTAACCATGTTTCTTCTCTGTCTGCATCGGGCCAGGTGGTGAGAGAGCTGTTTTCCAGTCCTCTTCGCTGCCACTTGGAAGAAGGGCTTGCGTTCAAACACAGTTTTCTAGTTTCTCAACAATGTCCAGTAAACTTGTTAGGAAGAGATTTGATGTGCCAACTTAATATTTCTCTCATCTCCTAATCAGAAGGCATCCAAACTGTACCTGTTCGAGAGACCGCAGTCCTGACGGCAGTTAAGTACAGCCCTCACGACCTGAAGTATGCATATCAATGGAAACTGCCAGCAGGTACCCTCTCAAAATCCCTCCTCAAATCTGCAAAGGATTTGGTGAGTCCTTTATCAGTTTTTATGAAAGAGGAAAATTTGCATTGCACATCACACATTTCTACAGGTTCAGATGATGACTATGAGAAAGCATGGTTCCGTGAGTCAGCAGAAAAACTGTCTGTGACTTCGATGGTCTGGGACACACACTCAGCAGCGCTGGCTGTGTACCTCACACCTGAGCAGAAAACGTTTTACAGATCTTATGAGAATGTTCCGCACATTTCCCTCTCAAAGCCGGCTGGTGGAGAGTGGAAAGATTTGGGATCATTAATACACAGCTCAGTGTGTAACAGATTGGATCCAAACACAGAAGGATGCCTCAATCCTTTATTCTAAATCAGCTCATATTTTTAAGCGCCCATTTACGTGCACCGTGCACGCCACCAGAACGGTCCACTTAATTGAGGACCCAGATGAGAGATTGATTCAGTCTTTCCTCCATAAGGAAGCTGCAGCAAACCAGTCAGAAATGCCCATCCCCCTTCAACAGGTTCCATCAGATCTTTGGGCAAAAAATTCATATGATGTGGGGTTAATTAAGGGATGTGCACCTGTGAAATTAACTCCAAAATCTTCCTTCCGTCCAGTGCAGCGTCAATATCCATTGAAACCAGAAGCTGTGTGTGGGATCACACCAGTGTTTGAATCCTTGTTAAAATCAGGGGTTGTTGTTAAATGTGTGGAATCTCCGGTTCGCAGTCCACTTTTCCCGGTCCGGAAGGTCAGAGAAACAGGGGAAGAGCACCGATTTTGCCAAACCCTTATACCATCTTATCTCAGATCCCAGTGTCAGCATCTCATTTTTCCGTTGTGGACCTCAGTAGTGCTTTTTTCAGTGTTCCTGTTGATCCGAACAGTCAATTTTGGTTTGCTTTGAGTTTAAAGGTCGACTGTATACTTTCACCCGATTTTGCCAGGGATTCTGTGAATCACCCACCATCTTTAACATGGCAGAGTTTGGAGACACTGTCACTCTCTCCAGGTACGGTGTTAGTACAGTACGTGGATGATTTGTTGTTGTGTTCTGAATCAAAACAGCAGTGTGAGGATGACACTGTTGTTCTGTTGAAACATTTCCAAGCTTTTGGACACAAAGCGAGCTTGTCAAAGCTGCAATTTGTGAAAGAGGAGGTAACCTTCCTAGGTCATGTCATTTCAAAGGGGTCAAAATCTTTATCCACAAAAGGGTTAAAGCGGTCTAGCAGATTCCTAAACCCACCACAAAAAAAATAAATTTTGTCATTTTTGCGTTTGAGTTTCTATTGCAGGAACTTCATTCCAAACTATTCTCTGGTGGAGGCACCATTTTCTGCATTGATTCATGGAAAAGGTATGGCGGCCTCTGGCGCCATTTGTTGGAGTCCTGATGCATTGCGGGCATTTGAGGACATGAAGTGTGCATTACAGAACCCTCCTGCACTAGCCTTGCCAGATGTTAAAAAACCATTTATTCAAATGGTGGATGAGAAAAAGGGTTGCATGGTTTCTGTTCATCTTCAGGATCACGGAGGCAAGAAATGGCCTGTGGGGTATTTCTCAGCAAAACTTGACCCTGTCGCAGCCAGTCTTCCAGGCTGTCTTCGAGCTATTGCAGCTGCAGAAAAGGCAATCCTGGCGTCGAGAGACATTGTCATGTACTCACCTTTGACAGTATTAGTACCACACTCAGTTTCAGTCATACTGTTGGAACAAAAAACTTCACACCTGTCAGCTGCTAGATGGTTACGGTATACGACAGTTTTACTGGAGTTGCCAAACATAACAGTGAAAAGGTGTGTTCTTAATGCTGCCAGCTTGCTTCCCACAGAGGATGACGGTGAGCCTCATGACTGCCAGGCAGTATTAGACCTGACATGTACACCAAGACCTGACCTGACTGACACACCCCTTCAAAATCCTGACATGGTTCTGTTTGTTGATGGATCAGCATCCAGAGATGTTACAGGGAAAAATCGTGTGGGGTATGCTGTGTGTTCTGACCACTCTGTTCTTTCTGCAGGTGCGCTGCCATCACATTACTCAGCTCAAACTGCTGAGTTGACCGCGTTGACCGAGGCATGTGTGCTTGCTGAAAACAAGGCTGTTGACATCTACTGCGACAGTAGGTATGCTTTTGGGGTCGTGCACGACTATGGAGCTTTGTGGAAACACAGAAAATTTCTCAAATCAGACGGTAAGCCAATTTTGAATTAATCTCAGATTGGTGCTCTCCTGGATGCAATTTTATTGCCATCTAGAATAGCAGTAATAAAGTGTGAAGCTCACTCCTCCTCCCGAGACCCTATTGCTTTAGGAAACAAGAGAGCGGACGCAGCCGCAAAGGCTGCAGTTCAGCAGCCCCTGAACACTGCCTGTGTAGCAATGGAGTAGCGAGGGGCCGACCCGGATCTGGGAGATCTGACTGCTGTTCAGAGCTTCACGACCACCTCTGAGGCATCCGCCTGGAAGAAGGCAGGATGTATTAAATTAAAGGGGGTGTGGTATTCCACCGATCACAAGCCATGTCTTCCAAAACATTTCTTTCCATTTTTTGCTAAACTGAGCCATGGGTTGGATCATGTGTCAAAAGGTGGAATGTTTGACCTGGTTGCTACACACTGGTTCACAATGGGATTCACCTCTTTTGCAGAAAAGTTTTGTCGCTCGTGCATGGTGTGTGCTGCAAATAATCCAGGGCGGCCGGTGACCACTCATCCAGCAGCCAAAAAATGGACTGAGGCTTTTGCAGCAAAACACGCAAACAGTGGAGTTGTGGTCAAGGCTTTGTTAACCGAGGTGGTCCCCCGATTCGGGATCCCCGAGAGGATCAGCAGTGATAACGGTCCACACTTTGTGAACAAAGCCATCTCAGAGGTGGGTGAATTTTTAGGGATCAACATTAGCACTCACTGTGCTTACCACCCACAGTCCGGGGGAGGAGTCGAGAGGGAGAATGGGTCCATCAAATTGAAATTGACAAAATGTTGTGAAGAAACAGGTCTTGCCTGGCCCAAAGCGCTGCCGATTCTCTTGATGTATATGAGAATGAGAAAACGTGCGAAAAATAACCTGAGCCCTTTTGAGATCCTGTTCGCTACGCCGCCTGCAATGGGACTGAACGCTCCGACTAAACCTTTTTTCTCCACAGGCCTGTGTGACGACGCAATGATTTCTTACTGTCAAAACCTCTCTAAGACACTTTCACAGGTCCACCAGACGGTGAAGGACGCGCTTCCCAAGGCAGCAGCAGGACCACTACATCCCATTCAACCAGGAGACTGGGTTCTCATCAAAGAATTCAGGCGTAAACTCTGGAGGTCTAAACACTGGCAAGGACCATTCCAAGTTTTGCTAGTAACCTACACGGCTGTGAAGGTTGCAGAAAGGGCTACTTGGGTGCATGCCAGCCACTGTAAGAAACTAACTACCACAATTCTGGACAAACCCACCTTTGCTTGAGTGGAGAACAAAAGACGGTGGGTTAAAAACAATCCAATCACTTTGAAGAAGGAAGGAGATAAGAAAATAGAAGAGGAGAAAAATCAATGTTACTCTGGGGCTCTAGAGTTGCAAAAATGATGATTTTAAAGCTGTTTGTGTTCTGTGTTGTTGTAGGGGGCGCTTTCTGGACTCTGTGGGGAAAACAGGCGGACACCTCAGCCACGGCTCAGCCACGGTCCATCACAACTAACATCCTCCGTCAAGGATGGGTACAAAAGAATCTGTGGTACCAGATCGCAAACTACTCTGCCAGAACAGTGACCAGTAAGTCATGTGTTGTTTGCATGGGAACTGCTATTGCACAGTTTTATGTACAAATTCCATTTGAAGAGCACCTAGATGAATGTGTGAGTTTCTGTGAGACACAAGGCAGCAAAGTATCACAGCAGGGGTCCATGGAGCTTCCCAGAGTTAATTTCTCACTTGAGGGTAGGAATTGTAGCGTGTGTTCCTCACACTGTATTGTTGCCGTGACAGCAGGCCTAAATAGAGGCTGGGCAAAACCGTGCGGCCTGGCTAAACCAATTGAAGCTCCAGAAATAATCCAGGTTCTAAACCCAGCACCAGGGGCAGCTTATGTGTGTTTTAATGTTACCAGGGCAGGACCACAGGTTAAGATGGGTCGGTTTCAAGGGAAATGCTCTAAAGTGTTTCACCTTAATGATAAGGGGGATTTTTTTTCTGAGTGTTGGAAATCTAACAAGCTTCAGGATGATAGTACTTCAGACTTTTGGACCTGTTTGACTAACCTAAACCTGCGTAAGTGGATAATGGAGCAGGAACAGCCAGCTCCTGATGTTTTTTGGGTGTGTGGGGATGGAGAGTTAAGATCTAAACTCCCCACAGGATGATCAGGGATGTGTGCTCATGTAATGATGGTTCTGGATGTTTCTATTGCAATTGATCCTTTTGAGAAACAGGGGACTCCCCGACATCATGTGACCAGGAGAGCGGCAGCTTTGATAACCACATTTACATCGATGCTATAGGTGTGCCACGTGGCGTTCCAGATGAATTTAAGGCAAGAAATCAGGTTCTGGCAGGATTAGAATCAATTTTCTTGTGGCCTACTATTAATAAAAATGTTGACTGGATTAACTACCTGTTTTACAATCAGCAGAGATTTATCAATTACTCACACGATGCTCTTAGTGGTTTAGCTGAACAGTTACACGCCACTTCGCTCGTCTCGTGGCAGAATAGGATAGCACTCGATATGATTCTCGCAGAGCGCGGAGGGGTGTGTTCCCTCTTTCGAGAAAGATGTTGCATGTACATACCTAACAACACAGCCTCTGATGGTTCGATGACTAAGGCTTTAGAAAACTTGAGGGTCTTAAAGGAGGGAATGGCTGACCATTCAGGGGTAGATACCACTCTAGAGGGTTGGTTAGATTATTTTATGGGACGATGGAAGAATGTAGTTGTCTCTGTTGTGGGAGCTCTTGTTTCTGCAGTAACAGTTTTGATCTTATGCGGATGCTGCATCATTCCTTGCATCCGGGGTCTGATAACTAGAGTGATTGAAAGGGCAGTTACACATCAGATGCTCACAGGGTCCGTGGCTGATCTGCAAGGTGTCCGTTGGCCTAAAGCGGAGTCCAGAATGCGAGAAGGGGATGGAAAGGAATTTGACATGGAGCAGGACGAACTGGAGTTTTATGAGTAATCTGTTTTACAGACGGGTGATGATTACCATTGAATCATGTTGTGAATTTGGTTTTCTGATGTTCTTTCTGTTACTGTTACTGAAATCTTGTAATTCCACCATGTGAGTCTGGCTAATCCATGACCTCTCATCCCAGGTTCAGGTAGAAGGGAACTAAGAGTTTGTTTCCTATTTTCATTTAATGCTTTCATTTTATTTCTACTTTTTATTATTAACTACTACATCTCATGTTATTTCATCTTAATTCATTCTGCATGAAGTTTGCTAATTAAAAAAGTGATTCTTTTGTGATTCCTTTGAAAACCAATCAGTGAAATTCACTCAATCATATAACTATAATCAGATTTTATTATTTTTGTCAAGTTGATTACTAATTTGTGTTTTACTAATCAATGTTCTAACCCCTCTTAAGGGACGGGGAAGCTGAGATTGAGAGTGATCATGACTTCGGGGTTGGACACTATGGACGCTGCCTTAGTGAGGGAAGAGTACACGTTTCAATATGTACTGTATGCTATGATGTGTCCATAGTGTACCTGGTTGATACTACATAATTTTCCTTTCTCTTGATTATTCTTAGAGCATCCTGACAGATGATGAGTCATGTGGACTGGCCACCTAAAGGGGCATAGGGGCTGCCAGGATGTTTCCCCACTCAGAGAGAAACATGTAAATACAAACAATGGTTGGAGGCTGGCAAAGAAGACCCTGGTGGGGTTTTTCATCCTGGTGCACATGGTCTCCAATAATGTCATCTGAAAAGATGTGTATTATTTTGTATAGTTCAAGAGCTGATTATATTGTAAACATGTAATGACTGATTTCATCTGATTGAATTGACTGTGTATTGGACCTGCCTGCTCACCCCTAGCACTAGCCTTTCACTGCTGTCGTTAGGAGAGGTGTAGATTAGGTTATTACTGAAAGAAGTAATAAAAGGAGGGAAATGATGTGGCAGAAAGTATATTAATTATGTTAAAGGTTAAGTCTCTTTGTTAACTGAGATATGTATTGTTATGTTGAACCAACATGTGAGAGCTCAAGGATACTTTCTGTGTCTTGGGTCACCAATATTGTTAGATGTCTGCATGCTGACTGAAGGACGTCGGAACCACTCCGTTATCTGCACTCTGACCCAGAGCGTCTGAGTGGCGTCTTACTAACGAGGTTAAAAGTTATTCTATCTTACTGAAGACAGACACCCTGTCTATGAAGGAGGAGTCTTAGTTTTGTTCATTTCTATATAGTAAGATGTTAGGATGGGGGTGCAGGTCAGTTACTGCCATGCTGTATGTGCTGAACTCCTTGTTGATCAACAAGCCGAATTAAAGCTCTTGACCTAAGAAGGAATCTATTTCTCATCCTTGTTAAATAATATTTCCATAATAGGATTTCTTAAGTGCAGCGGCAACTTTTACTCTATAATATTAATAAATAACTTAGCTAATATTTTTTATGATATTCATGGGATGTCTGTGAGATCTCTCATATAGTATAAAAGAAATGGTTTAACAATGACGGATTATGAGCAGCGTGATTTTATTTTGAAATTCAGGCAGATGTCTACAGGTCCTGTGGGGTGGCAGCTGGGTGGCTACGTGAATTTATTCTTTGTAACAAGCGGCAGCTTCAGATGCTTGCTTCTAACATTTTAATGACGGGAAAGGAAAGGAAAGGAAAGGAAAAATCTTGTAATGCGCTGGGTTAGAGACTGCAAAAAAGAGAAGAAATGTTCGTTACGGGATTACCGTAGTAAAGAATGTTGTAACGCACTCCAAAAATCAACTTTAGATACCATAGCACACTGAGTATAAGCGCACTTCAATATTTACACTCAATGGAGTTGTTGCTAATGGGACAAAATTAAGGGACTGATTAAGAAAGAAAGATGTCTGGACCTACACCTGAGATTGGGAGAGGTGGCCGGCCCTCGCCCCAATCTGAGTTGAGAATGGTTACCACGTTTTTGACATCTAGCAACAGACTTTTCCACATATAATCATAATAATAAGCTAATTTGTAGAATCTTTATGAAGGAGCAGATAAGCAGAGAGCAAGGAATAGAGATGTGATGTTTTGTTATGGAAATATCAGTTGCTGATTATCTCATTGACAAAATGGTAGGAAGTTAGTGAAGCCAGATGGAGAAAAAAAAATTAGGAATTTTGTTTTCCACTTAAAAAATGAGATTGAGTTGTAATAAAAATAAAAATAAAAATAATAGATTTTGCTACAGGAAAAATCTGTTGTGTTAATCATATTATCTTGAGACTGTTTTTTAATTTGTTAGGAAGAGATTTCCTATTTCACTTGAAGTTGGGCATGTTCTCTGTAGGGGATAAATTAATAATCCAAATTTTAGATTTTCATAAAATTGTTGAAACGGGACAGCTACCAAAGAATTGTTCTACTTGGAGATACTGTTTGGTTATGATAAAGTTATATATGAATATAACACCGAGTAATTGAACGGATTTGATGAGTCCCTATACCTTCCTACAGTTTGATATATTAAAATAAGAGGAACAATTACAAACTGATTTATGACTTTATGATAAAATGTTGCAATTTGAACAAAAAAAGCATTGGAAGAAACGGGACAAAATTGGATATTGTCTTGATTTGGTATATTATAAATGCATAATGCATAATACCAAATTTGAATATTGGCCTCATTATATTTGAAATAATCTATGGGCGTAGATATAGAATTCCTTAGATTGGTATACTCTCTTCTAAAAAAACAATTTGATTAAGATCTGGGAGTTTTCATGATCAAAATACTGATAATTACATGAGTTATAAATGCAAACTAATCATATGCCAGATGATCTTATATTCCTACAGGAAGAAGTGAGCTGAAAGTAGGTGACTTTCTGTAAACAGAAACTTGGTCATCACCCAGGTGGAAGGGGCCATTCCAGGTATTTTTGACCACACCAACGGCTGTGGAGACTGAGTTGGATACACTTAACCCATTGTAAAAAGCAGTGACCATTACTAGATATAAGGAAAGCAGTCTAAGAAAAGTGGTGTTAAAAACTGATTACAAAGGGAAGTAGGTACATTAGGTTCTACTTGTCTCAACCTCAGTGAAGAGAACCAGGAGATCCACTTTTCTATAGAAACTGCTTGAAGGGAGAGATAGTAACGATGAAGGTTTTTCTGCTATTTTAGTACTTTTATTTTTACAGCTTTTTGGTGGTGTTATTTCAACAGGAACGTTAGGACTCAGAAAAATGACATATGGCATAAGAGCATGCTGATTTATTTTCTTGGTTTACTCAGAGGACACACAGAGACCCATTTGAAACTAGTGTATGGTGACAATATGCAAGATGTCTAGCAAATAAATGAAGCATTATTAACTGTTTTGTTTGTTCTCAGATGCCATATTCTGTAGGACATTTACCCAGATATGTAGAAGCTTTCACTAATCTTAATGATCTGTTTCCAGATGTTACACTCCTCTCCAGGATTTGGACAAATTCTGAGCGTGCAGTAATTGAACGAACAGGAAGTTATATGGGTAAAAATGTATATACTTTGTCGGCTTCGTAACCTATATTGTCGGCAACTCGCTTCTTACTCAGAAAGGTGGGGGTGCCGAACTCCAAAACCCCGACGGGAACTGTTTCAAAATAAGACCCAGAACTGAGAGACAGAGAGTAAAATAACACACACACAACAACAGATATCCGTTTCACACTGGACGCACCTGCAGATGGGAGCCAGAAAAGATCTGACTCGCTTCTCTACAAGGGTGTACCCTTTTTATTAAAGAAGAACAAAGAAAATATCACATGACTCCTCTCCCCTCCTCCTACATCTTAACAAGTCATACATTTTCTCCAGGTCTCCTGACCTGGTTTTATAGCCGTACCATGAACTAGAGTTATAACCGATCCTCCCTGCTTTTAGTTCATATCTTTGCCCAAGAGTTTATTTACTTAAAACCTTACCCCCATAAAATACTGGTAAACAGTCATGTTTTACTACCCTGAATAATATAAACAGGCCGTTTACCTCTAAACGCTTACTAAAGATATATTTAAAACATATGTACTGCATAATAAAAAATAGCCCCAAAAAAGTAGAATACAACAAATCCCTCTTTCAATCTATTTTCAAATAGATTGATCACTCCTCTGTACTTCTCCTTCAGGCTCCATGTGAGGGAGTAACAGATATTGACCTTGCATATTATCACCAACAGCTTTTTCAATACACTTTGTGAGCAATGAACGTATACAAGGAATACAACAACATCCACATAACACCATAGTTGACACAAATACTGCTAAAGAAACCATTATAGACATTGCCAGAGTCTTCCATTTACCAAACATATTATTTAACAAATCGTCCCTCTTTCTAACATGATTATTCAAAGTGAGAAGAGTCTGGTCTCCTGTGGGATCATAAGTAAATATTGCTACTGGCATAATTAATGTAACAGGTGCACACAATCCTGTCCAATTACTAGGTAAAATGGAGCGGAGAATTTTTCCTCCACACCACCACCAGATGTCAGCACGAGCCTGAAAATATTTAAGGAAAGTTTGGATTGAATTACAATATGTGATGTTGACTGAACCCACTAGTTTAGTTCCCGGCTTACCATTTTTGAAACAAGTAAAATTATTTGGAGCTACATTACTATCAAAGAAGGGTGGGGTAGCTCTGTTATCAGCTATAGGGAATAATTTTTCCCAGTTACTACAATCTTTTACTGGATTTTCACTAGATAGCAGGGAAACCAGACAAGTTGTGTTGAGCTCAAAAGGTGCAGGGACCACCTTGAGAACAGGTCGGGCTCCCATGCACAAAACACAGTCCTGTCTCGCTTCTTGTTCTGCATGTTCTACCATAAGCAACCAATTATTAGTGGAGCCTCCCACTCCTGTCATCATTTCAAAGTAATCGTCCACAGATGGTTCTTCTTTAATTATACTACCTCTTGCTGCTGAGGCCTGATTTTGACTTACTGAGGTGGAAACATTAAGAGAGTCTTGACATATTGTAATAGGAAATTGAACATCTTTTCCCCCTTTATAAACCCAAATTATAAAGAGAGTACAACCTTCCCCCTTTTGGAGATATTTTAAGGGGAGGAGATCACTCTTAGTTAAATTAACCGTAAGAAGTAATTTATCTGCAGTCTTATCCAATTTAACCAAGGGACGCATGTGTTTTGCAAAAGCGGTAGTGGTATACCTTCTCCAGTCATATCCTAAAGGATCAGCAATTAAAGTGGACCAACTAGTATCTTTTTGATCATTTGTTATGTACCACAAGGGGTTTTATATTTACTTGCTTGTTGTCCCTTATAAACCAATGTATTTAAAGGAATAGTAATCACTGCAGATCGTCCTTTTGGTATACAAAATTGAGAAAATCCATGATGTGCCTCGGAAGTGCCGCACCGTGAAGAGGGAGATGGTTTAGCCATTAAGTTTCTTCTCTGTCTAATTGAGTGAACTCCAACCTGCGTTTGATTTGTAGAACTATTATAAGGCCATTCACCACAACAGTAAAAGATAATATTGACCAATAACACCATGCAAAAACCTGTGGCGCACAGCAGGTTCTTATTGCCCCAAAGATGCATATTTCTGTCTGTGGTGTGATCCTATGTTTATTTTATCCAAAAAGAAGGGTGTCTGTTTTTTTCTTTATCTTTACCTTTAAGAAATATATATATATATATATATATATTAATTTATTATTATTGTTTTTTATGTTTTAACCTAATTCTCAATATTCTTTTAGTACAAAGCAAACTCTAGCAATTGTCACCAACCCCAACAACATCCTACAAAAACCACATCATAATGAAAAAAAAGAATAAGTATAACAAAAATTAGTAGTCAGTCAACCTGATTATAATTTAAACACCCCTTAAAATGTTTTAGCTTATTAATAAAAAGTTTTATAAAACCGTAAAAACTGAATATTAAGAAAAAATCCTACAAATTAACTACTTAAAAATTATTTGACACCCCCTTAGGCAGTGTCTAACAATCTGCACCTGTAAATAAAAATTGGTTAAACAACCTGTAAAATACAAGAAAAATGATTAATAAGTGTTCAGTCTTTATTATTTTGTTCTCTAGTCTTCGCTCTTGTTTATTTCTCTGGCAGCAGGCGGCTACCAGAGTGATGAACTGATTCAGTACAGTGGACTCTTTATTTTTCCCAATGTTACTGTCTTTTATGCAGATCGCCCTCACTGAAATGACAGTTACTTCATTAACTGAACATTTCCCCCAGTAAACACAAATGCACAGACAGGCCCCGCCTCCAATAGCTTCCCCCACCGATTGTGAGGTGGTTAAAACCTGCTGTGAAATGTGTTAGATTTCTTGCGATCTTTTCTCTTCGGTATAATCCCTCTTCGAGAAAAGCAAGTCCAAATTGCTTATCTCGCCCAATTTTTGCACATATAGATTACACTGGATGATTACAGCAACCCCAACCAATCTTCGGGGTGGGCCAGGCCCCGCCTCCTGGCTTCGGCAGTCGACACCGCCTAGTCAGAACCGACACCACCCACTGCAAAGAGATTCCCCCAGGTCAGCAGAGAGCTGCTGCAGCGTGAGGGACAGGAGGGGGGTCGGGGGCAGGAGCACACTGGGACCAGTGAAACCAAGTAGAACCCTTTCCCCGCAGCTGGACAGCATGGGTTGTACGAGCAGCAACCTGGAACGGGCCAGACCACCTGGGCTCCTGCCACTTTCTCTTATACACCCTCAGCCAAACGCGCCCAGCCTCGGAAGGAGACACCGCAGGTCCCTGCACGTCACGGGGAGCCGGAAGGAAGGAGGAGACCAGGCCCTTCAGCTGCTGATGATCACTGCGAGGGTCCGGGTCAGGGTGCGGTGAAACCTGTGGTTCTCTGCCAGCCCACGGATCAGGGAGTTGCAGAATGATGGCAGATGCGTCAGCCATCTTCCATGGTTTGTAAATTACTGAACCATCCGATGCTCCCACTAAAGGAAGCATTAAATCAGGGCCCCCACATGCCCCCAGTGGTAACTTAGATCTGGTATTCTTAAATGGCCCCTCACTCCCCTCGTCCCCCAACGTCTGCACATTGTCAACCTGTACAACTGCTGCACATTCATCACGTTGACTGGGGCTGGCACTCCCTGGAAGGTCTGCAGCTTGCCCCCTTACCACAGATGCTAATCTTTCCTGATCCTGCAGCACCTCATCCATCTGTCGTTGAACTTTAGTTAACCTGTGTTCGTGCTGCTCCATCTCGTCCATCAATTTAGCATTATATGCCAAGAACAATTTATCAGTGTCCTGTTCTACTTTGTTGCTAACTAATTTTAGTAGCTGTTGCTCTTCCCCCTCAGTATGTTCAACAATCCCTTTACCGGTGACTTCAAAACGCAATTTATAATCTTGTCCCTCATCTTTTACCTTTAGATCACCCTGTGGTTTATTAGTCAATGGTTTATGGGCTACAGACCTCTGTGGGAGGCCACTCCAGTGCAACACTGCACTGCTTGAAGGAAGGGGGGGGAGTAAGAGAGGTGCCCATCGGGGATGGCGCACAAGGAGATGGTGAACTCTGTGCGTCACCCTGCGTGTTTTGAAGTACAATCTGGCCATTGTCTGTCTCCAACCCCCATGAAATATGTGTTTGACCAGAGGTCGTCAACATGGGGTACATGGGCTGGTACGGGGGAGGAGTATGGTCCGCCAAAAAACTACTTTCTGCAGTAACACACAAATGATCAATACCCTGTCCTGTTAAACCCCATGTTTTCCACATTTTCTCAGCTTTTAAGTGTCTCATTTTAGCACCAGTGATGCTCTTTGCTGTTTTAGCCTTATCTGCAAAACGTTTTCCTTCCTCAAAACACATCTGTGAGAGACTCCGCTTATCATCCCCTCGGGCGCCATGACGAGCCCACATGGCCGTCATAAGGCCCTGGAACTGATTTTTATCTTTTTTACCGGGCTTATCAACTAAAATAGAATATAGTTTAGAAATGTATACTAACAATTGGGCATCTAAAGTGCGCCACTCCTGTCCCTGTGGAGCAGGGAGTAATTTATATTCGGCTGCCATTGAAAATTCGTAACAAAATCCAAAATGGATTAAAATTTAACAAAGTAGGTTATTTGTATTAACTCTATAAATTATTTATTTTAATTGATAAATTATCAATTCGTAGGCCCAAATTTATCCCAATATTAATGCAGTTAACAGTAAAGGCAGGCACAGTTTTTATTTATTTAATTTTCATTTATTTCTTTTTATAGTGAAGGGGTTTATGTATTATTTAGTCATGCAACATTAACCTTAATAATGTTTTAGGCAAAGCCGAAACGAAGGAAAGCTAAAAAGGTTTATAAAACACTGTTTATCTTATCATTAATTTATTTATATACGGAGATTATTGCCGTTTCGTCTAAAAATCAAAGAATTCCTAATGGAGTCCGGCCGGCGCCAAAACCCGGGACGCACATTTCGGCGAATCACACGAAGAAATAGAATTCTCCCAATATAAAGCAATTTTATTTATCATTAAAACATATACCGAAAGAAATACATTTAAAACTCGCTTTGCAACACAAAATCGTCAACAGTTTGCTCAAAAAACTCCACCGGACTGACGGATCAAGTCAGGCCCAATAGAACTTCCGGGTCACACCGCGGAATGAATAAGCCGGCGCACAGATGGCTAATTCTTCACTACGATGCTAAACTTAACAAACCGTACTCATAAGTAAACCAACCAAAGACAAGAACAAAATGCCTCCAACAAAACCACATTTCGCCACCAATACTCGAATGACTGTTTAACCGAGCCAAATAAATACAGTTCGGAAGCTAAGCTACCAGAGATTAGCTGTAACCATGAGCAACCTAGCTCAACCGGAAGCCAAACGTGACCGCTCCGTTACAATAAAAAAGTTATTTTATATATATTCTAAATAGTTTACTACCAGTTATCCATAATAACAGTCCTATATATGTGTTAGACAATGCTTTAGACGTGTTTACGTAGTTGCACAAGGTTGAACGTCTTTATTCCAGGCGAGACTCATCCACACTGTGTGTTAGCCGTAAGCTAGCTATGGTGGTACTTTAGCCGACTGAAAATGATATTCCCTTATTCCTCTACAATGTCAAGCTTCTACGCTTATTGTCTATACAAAAAGCGCGGGCATTGTCTAGGCGTTTAAGAAATTATGGTTTTAGATTCAGTCGGTTAGTTCCCCTAAATGAGAAGTTTATATGAGGCCGGTGTGCAAAGAGCTACATGGTAGCTCCCTTCCGTAACCTCCACTTCTCCAATCACACACACTCACAGTAGAAAAAAATAAAAGTACAGCAATTTTACAATACCTCAACCGGAGCCACCTAAAGCCGGACCATTAAACACAATCCAATTCACGTGGCTCAATCGTGCGTTTGGAAGATACGCCGGCCTCTCCAAGGGAATCCGTCTCGACAACAGAGAGCACACAGGCTCTGCTGCTGTCTACTTTTTCCGTTTGCCAGCCTTGGAGAACTCCGACAGTGTCCTACCGGAGGCGAGCGGCCACCTCTCAAGCCCTGGTCCACACTTTGGTCGGCCCTCAACCGAAAGAACAACACGTCAACATTAAATGGAGAACGTTTAAATCGATCAATACCTATTAATTTGGTGTTAGCGCTTTTCCAGATTGATGCAAAACCACCCGGGTGTTGATTAGCAAGGATCAATCCAGTCGCTCTCCGATTCTCTGTTGAACTCAAAGAAAAAACACAAAATTACTATAATGCCACAAACACATGTATCAATCAGTTATGCCACACTCATTACTCACACTCAATCTCTCTCAGCCCTGAGAAAACTCAAAACCAAATCAATGCCCGCATCCTCCACCATTTTGTCGGCTTCGTAACCTATATTGTCGGCAACTCGCTTCTTACTCAGAAAGGTGGGGGCGCCGAACTCCAAAACCCCGACGGGAACTGTTTCAAAATAAGACCCAGAACTGAGAGACAGAGAGTAAAATAACACACACACAACAACAGATATCTGTTTCACACTGGACGCACCTGCAGATGGGAGCCAGAAAAGATCTGACTCGCTTCTCTACAAGGGTGTACCCTTTTTATTAAAGAAGAACAAAGAAAATATCACATGACTCCTCTCCCCTCCTCCTACATCTTAACAAGTCATACATTTTCTCCAGGTCTCCTGACCTGGTTTTATAGCCGTACCATGAACTAGAGTTATAACCGATCCTCCCTGCTTTTAGTTCATATCTTTGCCCAAGAGTTTATTTACTTAAAACCTTACCCCCATAAAATACTGGTAAACAGTCATGTTTTACTACCCTGAATAATATAAACAGGCCGTTTACCTCTAAACGCTTACTAAAGATATATTTAAAACATATGTACTGCATAATAAAAAATAGCCCCAAAAAAGTAGAATACAACAACTTCCATGACAAAAGTAAGGGTAAATTGGAGACTGGGATGACATGGGATTAATCTAAATAGTTAAAGCTGGACCAGTACACTTAAAACCTGACCAAAGATTTATTTGTTTTGAAAATGATAAAAATCTGACCACATTTCCATACCAATCTGGGTACATGGGAAAAATATATGGTATGTACTCCATTCTTCGTGAATGTGATGGGAATTTTTCTATGGACGACCTGCTGATTCTCTGCGGATTTTAGCTCTGACACAATTACCCTCAAAATGAGAACGGTGGATGTGCTTCTGTTGAGACTTAAAGAGCATTCTTTCTTGTATTTACAGAGGAGATCCGACACAGCAGAAGGAGGAGGCGTGATATTTCAGCCCCTCATGGTCCCATCTGGGCTCCAATAGGCCCCCTGAAAACAAATTATGGAGTGATTGAAATAAGGTTCTATTATCTTTTTTCCCATGGACCGAGGTGGGTAAGGTCATGTTATGATTGGACACATTAAATCATAGATTCAGTGGTTTTGTTAATTCTTCCCTGGCAGTTCTAAAAGGTATAGCAGCTGAGATCTAGGAATTGAACGATCCTCTGGTCTGCGTGCAGTCCTTAGAGTTTTCAAACTCAAGGCTACTGAAAAGATACATTTTAGCTACATATAGGTGATGTGCTGGCAACCTCTCACCTTAGGTCATAGAAGAGCGAGCCGGACGACCACAATTCCCAGCCAGAACAAGATGACTTGACTGCTGATCCGTAAAGTTCCAGAGAAGATGGACTCAAAATTGATGTGATTCCATAAGTGTGATACCTGACATTTTTCCTTATATATAGTGATCTCTTATTTTTAAGAGATCAAAAGAGGGACATGAAGAGATAGAAATTCTGTTAATGTTGTATGAGGGTTTAATTATGTAGTGCATGTGGAAACATTTAGAAACAGTGAACAATTAAGAGGAATGTGGTCCATAATGTGTGCCTTGTGTGAAGAAGCTGTGACCATTCTATGAACGAAGATCTATAAGGGAGGAGTTTCATGGAAACTCAACTTTCAATAAAAACCTTATGCTGAGATAAAGCTGTACTCAGTTACTAGAACTGAGTCCAGCGAACGATGTCTCGCTGTTAAAATATATAATTGTTGTTTGTTGTTCTTATTGCTCCTTTTTACAGAAATGAATGAGGACGCGGGCAGGTGAAATGAGAGCTCAGAGAGAGCCCAGGGTCATAAATTAAATGTGTCTGTTCCTTTAAGAGAGGCTTTAAATTAGAGTGAAAACACCTTTCCAACAATACCTCTCTTCTTCATCTTCTTTCTTTCCCTTTATTTTCCATCTCCGTGTCCATAACATCAGAAAATAAAACCCACAGCAATTCATAATAAAGATTTCTCACACATATATATCAAGTGGAGTACTATAGCAAAAGCTGTTGTGCTCTGCTTGTGAAAGTAAATGTGCTGGGCTTCTACTTGGTTCTCAGACACCAATTCTGAGCTCCACATTGCCAAACAGGACACGTAAAAAAAAAAAAAAGACAATGCCCACAGAAAAGCCTAAGTGAGACTGCGACGGTAGACCCATTGCTCACCATGAATGTTGCTGGACTCTTTACCATTTTTAAAGGACACTGGTGCAACCTACAGCACTATGGACAGAATGCCTCCATCTGCAACCCTGTTGTTGGATTGTCTAGGACTCAAATGTCTCTCCCTGTGACTGAACCACTCCCAGTTGGTATTGGACACCAAGTGGTCAAGCATCCTTTTGTGGTGTCACTTGATACGCCAGTCAACCTCATGGGCCATGATTTGCTGATAAAGCTTGGAGCTACTATTTTGTGTACAGCTGATGGTCTTACTGTGACACTCCCTAGTGGACATTCTTTCTCCTGCTCTGGTCAACATGGACAGCATTTGTTGCAGGATGATGCTCCCCAAGTGGCTGAAATTATTTGGGCCAGACTGACATTCTCTGGTCACCAGCCCAATACCGCTTCTACATTTTTGTCTGACCGGAAGCCGTGGTTGTTGACCCATAACTCTTCTGTCCTTCCTCCAGACCCCCTTCATGTCACTCTGTTGTATGAACGAGGAGATCCCACAGTTTATCAGGAACAATTTGAAAAACATCTAGAAGGCCATAACATAATAAGGCCGAACCTCGGCGTTATTTTTGACCAAGACTTGAAATTTAAATCCCATATTAAACAGGTTTCTAGGATTTCCTTCTTTCACCTCCGGAATATTGCTAAAATTAGAAACATCCTATCCAGGAGTGATGCTGAGAAACTAGTCCATGCATTTGTTACCTCAAGGCTGGACTACTGTAATTCTTTACTATCAGGTAGTCCACAAAATGCCATTAAAAGCCTTCAGTTGATCCAAAATGCGGCAGCAAGAGTTCCTATGAATATTAAAAAGAGAGATCACATTTCTCCTGTTTTAGCTTCCCTTCATTGGCTCCCTGTTAAATCCAGAATAGAATTTAAGATCCTTCTTCTTACATACAAAGCCCTTAATAATCAAGCTCCATCATACATCAGAAATCTAATTGTTCCTTATGTTCCTAACAGAGCCCTTCGCTCTCAGACTGCAGGTTTACTTGTAGTTCCTAGGATTTCTAAAAATAGAATGGGAGGCAGATCTTTTAGTTATCAGGCTCCTCTCCTGTGGAACCAGCTCCCAGCTTTAGTCCGTGAGGCAGACACTCTTTTAAGGCCAGGCTTAAAACTTTCCTTTTTGATAAAGCTTATAGTTAGAGTGGCTTAGGTCATCCTGAGCTATCTCTGTAGTTATGCTGCTATAGGCTTAGACTTCTGGAGGACAGACTTACCTTTTTTCTTCACTCTGCTACTTCCTTTTCTCCTACGACTCTCCAGTTGTATTACAGTACATTCTGTTATTTCGACTGTTAACTTTGTTTTCTCTCAGTGTTTTTCTCTCCATAGAAGATATACCTGGTCTGGTATCCTGCTTGGCTGCAATGCCCTGTTGGACGGGGGGCATCGACTGGGATGATCCTCCCAGTAATTGAACATCCACTGTGTCCTGTTATCAACTTTTTACTTTCTGTAACATAGAAAGTTCTCTTATATCAGATCTTCTGTTCCTTCTGTGTTTCTGCTCTGTCTTCTCAAACCCCCAGACGGTCGTGGCAGATGGCCGCTCCTACTGAGCCTGGTTCTGTTAGAGGTCTCTTCCTGTTAAAGGGGAGTTTTTCCTCTCCACCGTCGCTACATGCTTGCTCAGTATGAGGGATTGCTGAAGGATTGCTGTGGTTGGAAAGTCTGCATCAACGGGGCCCAACCTCACGCCAATGACTAACGCAATCTGCTGGGATTCCTTAAATAGGAAACTTTTTAACTGATTGGAATGTTTGTATAAATGTATTGAAATGACTTCTTGTTAAGTGCCTTGAGATGACATCTGTTGTGAATTGGCGCTATATAAATAAACTGAATTGAATTGAATTGAATTGAACTGGCCCATCACCTCTGGCCCCTGCTATGTGGGACCAGAGGGGGTGGCTCTAGAGGCTAAATTGACCCCACAACAATCACAATGCTATATGATGGGTTCTGAGGCTGTACCCCATGTTTCCCTCCTGTTACACCCACAACACCAGGCCAAAGATTTAGGCCCCATGGTTAAAAGAGGAACAGAAACGTTTGACTTGGTTGCTACACGGCTCCCTCACATTCCTTTTTCTCCCTCTAATAACATGTATAAAATCATGGAAGAAACTCATGATGACTCCATTTTGGAGCATCTGCATCTTACTCGTTTCCATGGCAGAGAAAAAATTGACCATCCAGCTGCCGTTGAGGCGTTCAGGCAGCTTCCACCAGCTCTGTGGTCTTCCGGTGCAACTGATGTAGGTTTTGTAAATTCCACTCCACTTACCTTTTAAGATGAAAACTGATACACCTATATGGCGATCCCAATACCCACACAAACCTGATTCACTGCTAGCAGCACCATCAGCGGCAGTGTGCACCCAAGCAACGCTACAGGTTTTACATAGCCTAGCTGCAGATGGGTATAAAGTTTCTAGGGATAAGGTGCAGCTGGTCAGGGAGGAAGTTAATTTCTCAGGAAGAAGGGTGATGGCACAGGGCTCTGGCCTCACCACAAGACACAAATCTGCCATCCTCCAACATCCGAAACCACTGACTGTTAAAGACATGCTCTCCTTTCTGAGTCTCACCAATTTCAGCAGACACTACATTCCTACACCAACCTTACCACTCCCCTTAGAGCATTAGTAAATGAACATGGCATGAAACAGCTGAATGCCCATCTTAACTGGACAGTTCCAGCTGAAGAAGCATTCATTAAACTTAAACAACAGCTCTCCACAGCCGCTGATCTCTCAATACCTGATTACTCAGCTGATTTCTTCCTAGATGTTTCTGAAACAAATGGGGTGGTAAATGGCATTCTGTTTCAGAAATAAAGGGGGAATAGGAAGGTGCTAATGTACATAAGCGTAAAATTAGATGCCACAGAAATCAGACACCCTCCGTGCACTCGCCATGCAGCAGGAAAAAGTTCCTTCTTGCATTCAAATATGTGTTTTTGCACTTAAATTGACTCCTCTGCGTTTGAGCTTCAGTCCTCTGTGCTCAGATCTCTTCTCTACACTTTCAAAACTTGCTCACACTGATTTTTCCTGTGCCCCTGGATTTCAAGTGAAATTATCCTGCCAAAAGTCCCCCAGCTAATAGGAAGCCAGATATGGCGCTGACCAATGAGCTCATCACAGTCTTCTTTGGGGTGCACTCATTTTACTCCCACCAGAAAAAGTTTTTAATCCCATTAAACCATTTAACTGAGCAGGCCCGGCGCCATGGGCTGCGGTGAAGGCTGTCCAAATTAACAGATTCCTTCAAATGCGGCCCACAAATCTGTCCTTCTTTTCCCCGATTTGAAGGATGGGTCCGGTGCATAGACTGTATATAAAGGGTCCGGTATATCCTTTAACCCACTCCTAATACCAAAATGCATTGCGAGCTGAACGTGAGATTTCTGTTCTAGCAACAATGGCAGAAGAAGCAGCAGGCTAAGCGGGAGGGGAGTACAGTTTTAAATGTAAGTACATTAAAATCTGTATGTATGAAAATTAAAAACCTAAAGCGGTTGTGTTGTTTGGCTTTTTTGTTGGTATAGACATATATTTTAATATTATTTTGTAAACTATCGCTCGGGAACGAGCTCGTATGTTGGTCTAATAGTTCTCTATGTATTGCCCTAATTACAGCGAATTTCGTTTTTTTGCAAATAAAGCAAAAATGCTCTTTAGGAGAAATTATTTCCTCTTTACTGGGGCAAAATTGGGCCACAGTGGCATGGATATAGAAGAATAAATCTAGTTAAACACCTTATGCTTAGAGGAGTCTTATTAAGCCTCAAAAACTACAGAACCTGTTATCTCAGTATGTGATGTCATGTGTTAATTAACACAGTTGCCATGTTTACTTGTAATTCTGTAGAACTAAATAAAATAGACAGAGGGAATTTACAAAGGTTTTTTGCGGCAGAGTTGGATTGAGGAAGGCTTGCGGAGTAAGTACTTTATTGGAGTACATTAACTGGATATAAGAATTGTTTTTGTTTGAGATGATGGTTCTGTAGATTTGCAGGCACAGCTAAGAACGGTGAGTTGAACATTACATAATTTTTCCTTCTGAGTGTATCAGGACAGTTTCAGCAGCTAGTAGCGTCACTGATCAAAGCAAGCAGCAGAAAAATAAGGAGAATGGACATGGAAAAAGCAGGGCTCCTTGCTGTGTTTTCTGTTTGCTGTTATTAACTGGTTTGCAAATAACTTATTTTTACAAAGCCGGTTGTTTGGCGACGTCTGCCCATTTTACTCTGAATCAGCTTGAATTAACCACAGCTCCCACTGAGCGACAATGATCTTCTATAAAGGAAGATGGCTCACTCACATACACAAGCTGATACACAGCAGGGTCGTAACTCAACCGCGGCTCCTTTTGAGAACAAAAACAAATGTTCTGACCACCGACCTAGAACAGAGAGATCGTTAAGAAAAACTCCAGAACCTTTTTAAATTATGTATAATATGAATATGTACATAGTGTGTCAAAAAGGGCTGTTTTGACCCGGAAATATTTAACACACTGCCAACGGGAGGTAGAAACCTTTAGGGGTTAAATAATGTAACCCCTTCGACTCCTCCCTCACCCCTTCGACCCCCCTCCGCGGTCATCCCTTCATCCCCTCGACCCCCCCCCCTCCCTTCATCCACTTCCTCACATTCTAGCTTACACGTAGTCCTAGCCTCTTCTAATATCTCTTTCTTCAGGTTTGTCTGGGCTCAGGAAAAAGATGATTCCAGAAGACTGCACCCCCACACTGAATTTTCATCCCAAGCCTTCATTGACTCATCTTCCAGACACCTCGTCAGTTCACTCCCTTCTTTCAATAAACATTGCATTCAAATCTCTGTAAGCATGATTCTAGCTAATGACATGCTAATATTTAAAACAGTTTTTTCTTTGAAAGTCGCTATGCACAAACTTATTAGTAAATAATATTGACACTGATTAAACCAGCACTTATATTAAAAACACTGGAATAAACACAAAGCTACATGGGCTTTTTATATCTAAGTGACTGACCTCTCTATGCACTGAAACAATCGAGTTTGACTACTTTATTACCGGATAAGCTATAGTTGACCTTGGTGATAATTTATTATATCTTTTTAGTCACTACTGCAGAATTCTATTTTCCTGAGTAGCTGGGGGATCGAACCCAGTTGCTTTTAGTTTCATGTGTTTTCTCATTATTTTGCCTTGTATACCATTTTGTATGCGGGTCAATTGAGAAAAGGAAAGCTGATATCAGATAAATAACAAAAAATTGTATTATTCACCTGAGACATTGTGGTGGGCAGTGCTCCTTCCGTTCAGCTTAGAAAACACATTAATGCAGTAAGAGGTTCAGTCTGCTTAACGTTTATTATTACGTTTAGAGAACGGCATGGGCGAGGGCAGCTAAGCGGTGTCCTTCGGCTCAGTAACATCTGTGGTACCTAATAGCAACCACCGATGCAAATGGAAGTTGGGAATCAGTTAACACAAAAATACGTTAATCCGTAACACCGGACCTCTGCATCACACCAGTTTAACATTTCAGCTGATACAGTTTACAAACGCTAAATGAACTCCCCATGTTTACTTGCATGTTAAATACTGTTGCTGGTCAGGTAGGGTGACCATATTTTGATTTACAAAAAAGAGGACACTTGACCAAGTCATGAAGAACTTTAATAATACTCTTTACTTATGGAAGATTTTAAACATTTTTAAACGATGCCTTTTTAATGCGGTTAATGAATAGCGAAATAAAAAAGTCATACGCTTTTACAAGTCAACAAGTGCACTGGTCACTATGGGTGGCTTTTGCTAAGAAAGAAAGAATGCCTTTAAAGCTGGAAACATCTGTATCATCCTCTCAATGCCTGGGAACAATGACATTCACCTTGTGTTGTGATTCCATTTCTCATAAGATGAACTGAACAGACTGTTGGGATGGCTGGGAGCCATGTCAAAGACGGACTGAGCAGACCACATTTCCCAGCAATCCTAGCAGTGACCCCCAACACACTCGTATTGGTCCGTGGCCACCAGTGGTGACATCAATGGTGACATCAACGATGGCATCACGGCCAAAGGGCTATGAGAGTGGTAGTGGCGGCCATTTCAAATTTGTTCTCAGCCAGAAATTTCAGAGAAACTCCAGCTAAACAGAGGACATCTCACCGGTGAAAATTCTCTTTTGTTCTGACCCGCTGGACCGGGAAGAACTCATTTCAAAGCTTCGAAGTGCTCATCCTGTTTGTGTAGCCAGGTTGAGCCATATTAGGACTGTTCCAAGGCAGTTCGTTAGACGTCGTTCTGCAGGCCATCCAGCCTGCAGTTGGGCCAGACGGTCCTTAAATCCTGTACAGGTATTAACTCTTCCTTTTCTTGCTCAACTATTGAGACAATATGCTCTCCTCCTAGTGGACTGGACCTCCTTCAAAGCAAATTAGGACTGTTATATTGTGTCTGGGTGGAGATAAATAGAGAAAACAGAGTTTTTAACGAGTTAGATCTCGTTCATTGTTGGTTTAAAGTGTTTTTAAGTGCTGTACCTGTTTCCTTGTTTAGCGTCGCTGCACGCATAAGTTTGAGCTGTATTTGATGTGTTTGAAACTGTTTCTTTTTATCCTGAGCGGATTCCCCTTTCTTTCTTTTTCCTTCCTCTCTTATCCGCTCTCTCTTGCTCCCTGATCACCCGTCGGCAGAGTCGGACTCGGACCAACCTGCTTTACCTGGTCTTAGCTGAAAGGTTAACTCAATTGTTCTTTAGTCTGTTGCTAAAGCAGAGGCCTTCCACATGGACACTTCACACCATGTGCTCTGTCTACTATAGCTTGAGCTACATTTATGGCTCTTTGTCTCCTCACATGTGCTGATCTCCGCCTTAGAACAGAGCTAAGATTTATGACTCTTTGTCCCACAGGATATCTTAGTTGAGCCCCCTGAAGTGAGGGCCCCCCTCCTATTCTGAACTAAACCCCAGCTGTTCTCCCTGATTCGTTTCATGTTAATTGTGTTTAATTTTCACATAGTTTTGTTTTCTAAGATCTGTAGTAGCTAGTTGCATGTTTAGAATAGATGGGAATTATTGACGATTTTTTTCGTAATAAATCCCCCTTATCTTAAAGAGAAGTTGTCTGGGATTACTTGGAGAAATGCGTACAATTAATGTCCACAGCGTAAGAACTTATTCCTTCATCAATTGTTTAACTATCTCAGTCTTATCAGGCAAGCAATCATAAACATAAACTGAGACTGAGGTCCTTCCCCAAGTGGAGGAGTTTAAGTATCTGGAGGTCTTGTTCACGAATGAGGGAAAAATGGAGCGGGAGATCAATAGACAGATTGGTGGAGCATCTGCAGTCATGCGGGCGCTGTACCGGTCTGTTGTGGTGAAGAGAGAGCTGAGCCGAAAGGCGAAGCTCTCGATTTACCGGTCGATCTACGTTCCTTCCCTCATCTATGGTCACGAACTCTGGGTGGTGACCGAAAGAACGAGATCACGGATACAATCGGCTGAAATGAGTTTCCTCCATAGAGTGTCTGGGCTCTCCCTTAGAGATAGGGTGAGAAGCTCAGTCATCCGGAGGGGGCTCAGAGTAGAGCCGCTGCTCCTCCACATTGAGAGGAGTCAGTTGAGGTGGCTCGGGCATCTGGTCAGGATGCCTCCTGGACGCCTCCCTGGTGAGGTGTTTCGGGCACGTCCCACTGGGAGGAGGCCCAGGGGAAGGCCCAGGACACGCTGGAGGGACTATGTTTCTCGGCTGGCCTGGGAGCGCCTTGGGATTCCTCCCGAGAAGCTGGCCCAAGTGGCTGGGGAGAGGGAAGTCTGGGTCTCTTTGCTTAAGCTGCTGCCCCCGCGACCAGACCCCGGATAAGCGAAGAAAATGGATGGATGGATGGATGACACTGAACAATTTGGCTATATATATATTCCTGGAATCCACCAGGATGGGGCCCCAAACTTGGTAATTTTTACATAAAATTAATAATCTTATTAATAATTGCCCTAGGCAATTATTCGTATTTATTTATAGCCAAATTCTACCTATCTGTGGCACAACACTTGTCTTGCTGTGAGAAAACATTGTTCTATATTCAATATTAACAAATTCACAGTATTCCTTCAGGTTCCCAGTGCGCACTGTGGAAATGTGGAAATACTGATAGATTTTGAACATGATGTTCTCAATGTCAATTGATATTGTGTATGTCCCATGATGAACACAGTTATTTAAACGGTGTTATGGGCAGGCCCCACCAATCAGATTCTTGTTCTGAATTAACCTCTTTAAATTGGCAAACACATTCTTTCCTCCTTCATCACGTCAGATTCCAACAAAATTTGTGTTGCAGTTGTCTCCAGCAAACACAACACATTTTTCAGACAAGTTTTTTGCAAGTGTTTTAGTGAGGTTATGTGCAATGGTTTCTGCTGTCTCATTTGGTGTGTTTCTAACCTCAATTAATTTTGTTTGCACGCCACCCTTCTTCCAGTTAAAGTACTGGATTATGATTGGGAATATTTTCTCTGCTCCATGGTTACTTCCGACTGTAGAAACGCCACAGTATTGGATTTCTTTAAGAGCTTCAAGAGTGACTTCCACTGAATGTGGAATGTGGGGACTGCTAAACTTTATATCTTTGTTAGGGTCTGGAAATGCTTTTTTAGCAACACACTAGTGCAATCGATGGATTTGTAGCTATTATGATGTTCCACACTATGACATGCCAGTGCACCTTCTGCAGCAGGTACAGTGGCCTCCTTGTTTTTCCAAGGTGTAACAAAGAACTCGGTCAACTCACAAGATGAACTTTCGCATCGGCTTTTAATGTTTTTCTGTGTCCATATGAGCAACAAGATCTCTGGCACCTTTGTTTGACACAGAAATGCCTCCCATTTGTCCTGACTGGGACGGCACGAGGGAAATTTCTTTTGCAGTTTACCTGAAAAGATTCACTTGCGCTTTGGCATTTTTTCAATATCAGCAGGCGCGCTGCTGTTCACTGTCTGTGCCGTTTGTGAGCGGAGAACAACCACTCACAAAGCAGCAGCTCGGGCATGATTCTATAATGCATATAGGAAAACCCGGACATTTTCATCGATTTCAGAAAATACCCCGGATACTGAGAACAGAGCCTGGAAAGTGGACACATCCGGGGAAAAGAGGACAGTTGGTCACCCTAGGTCAGGGCTCAGCACACATTCCACACGTCACCACATCGCCCTCTGTTAGCTTAGGTAATAAGCGTGCTGAAATGAGCAGACATGCTATCTCCTGTAAGCAGCATAAAGGACTAAAAGAATAGCATTTACTGAACTTACCTTATTTAGAAGAAGAAGACGATGATAATGATATATCGAATTCGCAAACTTTTTCAAAGGACAGAAACAGAGTGACTTAATTTCTTCTTCTGGTGCTGTCTGGATCTTGCCTGATGAATATCGCCACCAGCTGCTAGAAAGGTGCGGTGCGGTGAGGTCACGACGTTGACAAGGATACATGATCTCTATATTATAATAATGTGTTTTTTTATTTAAACATTGGTTTGCTCTTTCTCTGGAGGAAACTTTTACAAATTTTCCCCTGTCTTATGGGTGCTCACATTACATTTTGCTACCTTACTAAGAAGCAAACAGGCCATTAAACAATGTGCTGGGATGGAATAAATATGCTGTTTGAATTAAAAGAATGAAAGAAACTTGTTAGGTTTTACAGCCTTAAATACACACAGCTAAGAAGCATTAAACTAGTTTGAAGTTACCAGTTAATGAGCAAGATTTTATTGGGACATATAATGCAAAACCCTCTTTTCCGTTGCTTTAGTATGTATATTTGTGTATCTGGGGTGCCTCTCGACCCCTTAAGTGTAAGTATCGACAACTAAGTCAATGTTTTATCAACTGCCGGAGTTAAGAAATGGTCAAAAAACGAGGTGTTTTGTACTTCCTCAAGCCCGTGACGTCCCAGGCAGTGTATTTTGCATAATTCCAACCCTACTCATTGGTGTCTCCACCCACACAGCCTCAGCTACCTGAACAGCCACACCATCTTGGCTTCACTTGTTTGTAACAGCCAGACCACTATCATGTACAAACCGAAAGCCAAGCGCTACTGCTCTGTCGTTGGATGCACGGATCCTCATGTGTCCCTATTTCGTCTCCCTTCCAAAGAGGATATTAGGGAGAAGTGGCTAAATTTTATTTATAAGGGAAATGTTACAGTTTCAGTGGGCTAAAGTTCGGTTGTCTGTGCTAAACACTTCACATCGGACTGTTTCAGCAACCAGGGTCAGTATAACGCTGGACTGGCAACAAGATTGCTCTTAAAAGATGGATCAAAACCAATTATTCATGGCAGCACCACGGATGAATTAATTAAGTATTTTTAAAAACAATATGTTTATGTTACTTCAGCTGTTTAGCACACAAGCTAATCGCTAATGCAAATATGGCCTAATCAATGTTGGGTTTACAGGCCGTGAGATCCATGTTAATGTTATCACTCTTTGAAAACATGACGTGAATCGAGAAAATGTATTATATTGAGATTGTATCACTGTTTTTTGGCTGACAAGCCACTGCTTTGGCGTGAACATGTAAGGTTGCACCGCAGTTTGTTGACTGGCAGCCAATTCTCTCCCAAACTCAATCGTTGCCACGGCCACGCAACGCCGTCTTTACCTTCTCCACCCGGCAGGAGAAGTTGGGTGGTGCAAAGGACGCCTTTGGGAGGTGCGTCCTGTAGCTCATAAACATAGACTCAAAACCAGCTATTCTGAGCAGGGCTGTAAAACTAGTGTGTGCAGAACTTGGCCATGGTCAATTCTTCGGCTTTTTCGAGCAAAGCCTGTTATCAACATTACATTTAGGCATCCTAAAACCATGTCAACAAGCAGAAATGAGGATAATATGTCCCCTTTAAAACATTATTAAAGAAGAACCAATCCTCAACAAACATCAATACTCAGTGTTACACAGGCTTTTGCACCACTGTGCCTCCTCGTGGATAGATTGACAGTTACAGAGATTAAATGAATGCCTGTGAGCAGGGCATTTCCACTCGCCAAGTTTGGACAATGTGGGCGAAATCGTTCAGCCAGTTATAGTGCAAATATACTGCAATCTGCACTGTGTCTGCAGCACGTCTGACAGAAAAAGGCAGAACTTTTTCATACCTGCATCTGTACCTGGAGAGCACCCAGAAGAAATATTAAAATAACAGGTTAAAATATAAAAATAAATGGTGGATAATATGATAAGATTAAATAGTAAAGCACTGATAAAATGTATTAAGTAAAACATGCAGACCAATTAAACAGACTACAATAAATAATAATCAGTTAAAAGCTAGGCTAAAAAGGTGAGTCTTGAGCCTTCTTTTAAAAACATGAACGTTCTCTGCGCCCCTGTAGTCCTCTGGCAGCCTGTTCCAGAGGTGAGGGCCATAATATTGTAAAGACTCCTCGGCATGAGTGCATGTCCTGACTTTAGGCATGACAAGGAGAAAGCTACCAGAGGAGCGCAGAGACCGCGAAGGTTCAAATGGTAAAAGCAGTTCCGAAAGATAGGAAGGCCCAAGACCATTAAAGGTGCCCTGCCACACGTATTTCATTACTTTTGTGATAATTTCTGAAGTTTACCATGGACTCTGTAACATTTTATGTGAAAAAAATGCTTTGGTTACCTTGTTTCAAGCCATTCTAGCTTCTAGCATTAAAGCCTGCAGGAAGACTCAGCTCGATTTGCACCAGTTCTCATTAATATTCAATGAGCTAAGTTGCTTGACTCCAATTGGTTAATCGGTAGGATATGAGACCATGGCTATTCCTTCACCCAGCACAACAAGTAGGCTAGAGGAACTTTGTTTTAGGCGGCGAGGGGGCCCTTTGAACATTTTGTGCCCAGGGGCCTCTGCTAACATAACCTGTTTGCGTTGGTTTCCTCCAAAACATGACAGCTTAGCAACAGCTGTTATCAAATAATTTTAGCTTTATGGCATGAACTTAGCTTGGCTTGCGAGTGCTAGCATTGTCCAAATTAAAATAAAACCTGCTAGGCTAGCGAGTGCATTAAACCTGTATTACATAGCTTTTTTTTTTTTACTTACGGGCTGTGCACTGGCCATAGACTGACGCGATGGTACTGCTCCAGGCTTCAACCGCAACCGTGTCGCGAAGCCTTTGCTGTACTCCCCAAAGTTGATGAAGTCTCCCTCTTCAAAATGTGTTGAACAGATAACTAAATTCATATGATCCTGTTGTGGCATTGTTCAAAAAATGAACTGAAGCAATTTAATCCTCAACTCTGGGTTCTTGGGCAACATGTGCATTGTTGAACTTCTATTCTTGCATAGGGCACAAGCCCGTTGACGTTTAGCCATCTGTGCTGTATAGGAAAACTCACTGAGCTACACGAATTCTGTGGGCGCATTTCAAGTGGGAGAGCTCATGAATAGTAATCAGTAACGAATCACTTCCACGTCAAACTGAAGAGCTTTTCGAATTGGCCTATTTTCTCCGCTTATTTCCTTTTATTTGCTGGAGATTATAGAGGACTTTGCAGTTCATTTTCACATTCACGACATAACACAAACACATATGGACCTAACACATTTCAAAAAATACAAGTAAAAACGGTTTTGTGTGGCAGGGCACCTTTTGAGACTTATAATCCATTAAAGGAACCTTAAAATAATTCCTTAAATATATGGGGAGTCAATGCAATGAGTTTAAGACGGGTTTAATGTGCTTCCAGCTTCTGGTCTTCGTCAGGACGTGCTGCTGAATTTTGTAGTTGTAAAGTTGTAAAGCTGAGACACTCTTTTTGGGAAGACCAGAAAGCAGGGGATTACAGTAATCAATTCCACTGGTGATAAAAGCATGCATCGGTGTCTCCGTGTTTCCCAGAGAGAGAATGGGGGGGACTCGGACAACGTTCTTTAGAAGATAAAAACCTATTTTAGTAATATTTTTAATGTGAAGGTAAAAGTCAGCTCAGAATCAAAAATGACGTCCAAGTTCTTCACTTAGAAAGAAAGAATAAAAGACAATGATTGTAGTTTTGGTAAAAGTTTTCTCTCTGAGCCTCAGGACCAATGACTAAAATTTCTGTTTTGTTCCTGTTTGAGCTGGAGAAAGTTTTCTGCCAACCAGGATTTGATGTCTGAAATGCAGTTAAAAGTCCCAAGAGGGAGCATATAAAGGTTAAAAAGCAATGGGTCTTAAATTGAATACTGGGGCACACCTCATGTAATCTTGTGTACCTTAGAGGAGCAGGTATCTAAACTTAACATATAAGTCCTGTCTGTGAGATAAGAAGTGAACCATTTGTGAACAGTATCAGAGAGGCAATCTGTTTTAAAGGGGTTAAAAGAATAGTAGGGTCCATTGTATCAAAGGAGCGCTTACATCTAGTAGAATCAACACTGTCACCCTCTGTGCATCATGGTTTAATCTAAAATCATTTAAAATTTTCAAAAGGGCCCTCGTGGTGCTGTGGTTTGCTCTAAAACCAGACAGAAATTTCTCCAGGACATTGTGAGTATTAATAGAATCATTAAACTGAATTAAAACAAGCTTTTCTAAAAAGTTGCTTAAAAACGGTTAGATACCAGTCAAACATTGTTAAAATCATTTTAATCTAAATTGCTCTTCTCAACCCCCCCCCTTTAAGGGCGGCAGGAGAGATCCCTGTCTGAAGGGAGCAATTGTCAGGTGGTGTGCGGTGGAATGCATGGACCCAATCGCAATAGCAGATAAAGTGCAAAAGGTTGTTTGTTAAAGTGCTGCTGGTGGAATGATGATGATGATGATGGTGATGACAGGAGCAGAGAGACAGGATATCGAGCAGGAAGGAGACTGCAGGGAAACACACCATGGAGAGGTTGACAGAAGTCAATACTGATCCGGCGCTGAGTGAGGGGAATGGACTGGATATAAAGGAAAGAGGTAAGAAGAATCAGATGTAGATGATTGAAGACACAGGTAAGGACAATTATGAGAAGAGGGAGCGAACAGGGCAGCATGACAGGACCCCCCCTTTCAAGGCGGATTCCAGGCACCGTTGAAAGAAACAAAAACGAAACACCCTAACCAGTGTGGTTTTAAGAGGGCCCACGGAAGGAGGGGACGAGTATTTGTGGGTACGCCCCTGGAGGCTTTATGGGTTCCAGGGGACAGCCCGGGTGTTGTCCCGTGACTGGACATCGGTCAGGTAGACGGCCCGGATGTTGTCACTTTACAGGACGGGAGTCGGGCGGATGCCCCGGGTGGAATCCTCTGGCCGGATGGGAGTCGGGCGGACGGCCCGGGTGGCGTCCTCTGGCTAGACGGCGGTCGGATGGCCCGGGTGGCGTCCTCTGAGGACCAAGCAGCGGCTGAGGAGCTTGGCTGGTCGGCGGCGACTAAGAGGCCTGGCCAGTCAAGGTTGGCAGCAACAAAGAGGCCTGGCGGAAGGCCCAGGGGAGGTGCAGGCATGGGGGCATGGAATTTTACTTAATTCATAGAACCAAGAGTGACATACATGTGATTAATACCTACATGTGATTTAAGAAGTGAAATTATAACAGACCTAGCTACTGGAGATTCGCTGGCCACTGTTTTATCTGGAGTTAAATTATTGTAGCTAATACCTCCTGTCAAGTTTTTAATCACAATTTATTTACTGTGAATTGACATATAAAGACGAAAAACTAAGCCTTTTGGAAGATGTTTGCAGTTGCAGGTATTCAGTACATGCCTTCGACCAGAGTATTAGCATTATTATTGCTCAACCTTTTGTTTTGCACTAATGGGCCATTGGTCACCCATTGTCACACAAATCGCATAGGCTACAGAGCTGGCCTAAATGCAGCTGGCTGTTCAACTTTGATCTTCATTTGTGTTTGTTGTCAGAGCTTAAATCATATGTTCAGACACAAACTTGCAGAAGTATTCCAATTGTGTAAGGAGGGAAATTACCTCTTCTCTGTGAGAGCTGGACTGGAGAGAATATTATTGGGACCAAGATACATATAATATATACCAGTCATGGAGAACAGTATTTTTTTTGGTTGGGACTCTATGTCCACACTGTCTCAGTTTGGCTTCAAAAGTAAACATGGCACTGACTTGTGTGTCTATGCTCTGAAAGAGGCTGTCAGTAGCTTTAGAAAACATAATTCTACCATGTTTATGTGCTTCCTGGATGCCTCTAAAGCCTTTGACCGGATTAATCATGGGAAGTTGTTTAGAAAGCTACAAGAGGAGGGGTTCTTTCTTATTTAATATGTATTCTACACTTCTGGCACATACACCAAACATTGCAAGTAAGGCTGCGGTCACACCTCGGTGAGCCGGTTAAGCACAACCGGGTTAAAAAAGACGGCCTGCAGTCACACCAGCCATGTTGATAACCCGCCACTCTGCCGCAACGTCTAAAGACCCAATTTGGATGACAATGACCGCCATCGCGCTGAAACCTAATCGCGCCCTGGCCCTCCTCCAGAGGTGGGCTGAGGATCTGCGTTTCGGTCTGGAAAAAGTGTGTGTGTGTGGGGGGCGGATCAGGAAACTGCTGCTCTGTCCCGGGTAGAACGTAGGTGTGACCACGTCCTAAGATGGGGTAATGCCATATCTGAGCTTTGGCCCAGGGCAGAGCTTTTACTGTCATTGGGCCAGAGTGAAATACACCAATGTGACGGAACACGTCGGCTACGCAGCCCGAGCCTTCAATATACTCAGAGTTGCGACATTGACTTCGCTGTATGAACGGTCATATGACTCGAGGCGCATTTGTAGTTTAAGAGCAGGCCTTAATGTTTCAGCGCTCCCCCTTCGTGTTGTTCACGGCCACCCAGAACTTATAATAATAATAATAATATTAAAATAATACATTGCATTAATAAGTCCCTTTCAGACCCCCAACACATAAATAAACAAGGAATAAATTGAAATGAAGAAAAAAATTAAGAGGGAACCCACAGCGCAGATTTGAATTCATTAAATCCTGGTAGGTTGATTTATTCCTACCCCATCCAAGTAAATGCTTCTATTTATTTTGTTTTGAATTTCTTCACCCTGCATGTTATTGTCAGGCAGCTGAAAAGGCAAAACATCAAACATTAAAGTTTTGTATATTAAATGGCGCAACATCTTCCATCCTTGCAGTCATCACGGTGACGAACTCCTCCAGCTTGGCTACACTGCTCACTGTATAGCCGCCCATGAGATATGAAGCTCTCGTCTGACCACCAAGTCAGCCATAAGAAGGGCTCAGCTAAGTCAAACACGCCTGCAGTCACAAAGATCATTCACTGTTTTCAGTGTATATTCACAGACAAGTTGGCATGTTATGTATTCGTTGGGCTTTATTTGCACACTGTACGCTTCAGTGTTAACACTAAAACCACGACAAGGCAAATATTTATTAGAATGCAAAATCTGTAGACAAGTAAACTGCGAGTAATATACATTTTTATTTGTGCTGTGTTTAATTATCTTTGAAGATACTTACTGTACTATAGATCGCCTGTTTTGGAGGCAATTCGTCTGAGGGAAAAAAGAAACGAGGAGGAAAAGTGATTGACGATTCATATGCATAATTTTAGCTGGGGACGCCGGGGACATGTACCCACCACTTTTCTAAACCCGATGTGGATTTTCTTACCAGCGCAGATCTAACATCTACTTGTGCTCCGAGCACATTTTCCAAATAATTAGTATCTTAGCAAACTATTATTTAAATTACTCCATTGCACTTTCATATACAGTCATGGTTTCTTTCTGTGCAGATGCTGCCGCATTCTTTGCAGTGGATACGTCAAGGTTTTAAAAGACTAGTCCGTATGCAAACACACAGGTCAGAGTCCTGCATTGCCGGTGGTACCCTTTTCAAGATGGAAAAATACATACATTAGATTTCATGGGTCTGGCTGAAGTTTCTTTACTGCAGGTTAAAATATATTAATGTAATACTTTTGTTTGTTTAAGACTCTCAAAGAGAATGGTATTGATATATTGTGTTTGTGGAGAGAGCATGCCAGAATATTCCCCCATTTTTGCGCTGGCAGCGGAATGTTCAGGCTATCCAGGCATCCTGCGCTGCCAGAGAGAGATTATTCAGCGATTGAATTTGTGATTCAGGAACGGAGAGTGCAGATAAAGCCAGGGACTGTGGACAATATTTTGTTTATGCACAGCGATCTCTGCATCAAATAAATATCACCTGTAGGCCTACAATGTTTCAAAGAATTAAAAGGGACATGATTCATTGTAATACAATTTACAATCAATTTGAGATTGTGTTATTTTCCCTCTTTGATCGTTTTTTTAAAACTGTAATGAAAAAATGTAAAGGCCGTTGTTAGCAGGGCTCCTTACGGTGCGGCAGGAAATGAATGAGGAGTGAGAAAATTAAGCAGGACATCACACAAAAGTTCGCTTTCTGACGGGCGGCTCAACCACTCCACTACTCCATCAAGTAGTGAGTGAGTTCACAAAAAGAAACTGCATCTGAAGAGTGTTTGTGTGATGAGCTTTTGCCGTCACTTTATTATGACGCAACCTCTATTAATGCTAACCAAGTCTGTGAGCATCTAAACAGTAATGAGCTGTTTGAAGAGTTTTAGTCAGGTTTTAGAACTCATCATAGCACTGAAATAGCACTGGTGAAGGTTACTAATGATACTCTCATGGCCTCAGATAATGGACTGGTGTCTGTTCTGGTTTTGTTAGATCTCAGTGCTGCTTTTGACACAGTCGATCATAATATTCTCTTAGAAAGGCTTGAACATGTTGCAGGGATCAAAGGAACAGCACTAGGCTGGTTTAAGTCATATTTGTCTGATAGATTCCAGTTTGTTCATCTAAATGATAAATCTTCTTCAATCTCAAGGGTTACTTGTGGAGTTCCTCAGGGTTCTGTGCTTGGACCAATTCATTTCACCATATATATGCTTCCAATTGGTAGAATCATTAGACAGCATGGGATAAATTTCCACAGCTATGCCGATGATACACAACTATATTTATCCATAAATCCTGATGAACCCAGTCAGTTAGGTAGATTACAGGCATGTCTGGAAGACATAAAAGCATGGATGAATCTAAACTTTTTGCTTTTAAATTCTGACAAGACAGAAGTTGTTGTCTTTGGACCAGAAGTTCTAAAAAAGAAACTGATTAGTCAATCACTTCATCTGGATGGCATTAAATTGGCCCCCAGTAACAACGTAAAGAACCTCTGCGTTATTTTTGAACAAGACTTGACATTTAAATCCCATAAAAAACAGGTTTCTAGGATTTCCTTCTTTCACCTCCGGAATATTGCTAAAATTAGAAAACATCCTGTCCAGGAGTGATGCTGAGAAGCTAGTCCATGCATTTGTTACCTCAAGACTGGACTTCTGTAATTCTTTACTATCAGGTAGTCAACAAAATGCCATTAAAAGCCTTCGGTTGATCCAAAATGCAGCAGCAAGAGTTCTGATGAATATTAAAAAGAGAGATCACATTTCTCCTGCTTTAGCTTCCCTTCATTGGCTTCCTGTTAAATCCAGAATAGAATTTAAGATCCTTCTTCTTACATACAAAGCCCTTAATAATCAAGCTCCATCATACTTTAGATATCTAATTGTTCTAATTCTTCGCTCTCAGACTGCAGGTTTACTTGTAGTTCCTAGGATTTCTAAAAGTAGAATGGGAGGCAGATCTTTTAGTTATCAGGCTCCTCTCCTGTGGAACCAGCTCCCAGATTTAGTCCGTGAGGAAGACACTCTGTTTACTTTCAAGGCCAGGCTTAAAACTTTCCTTTTTGATAAAGCTTATAGTTAGAGTGGCTTAGGTCATCCTGAGCTATCTCTGTAGTTATGCTGCTATAGGCTTAGACTGCTGGAGGACAGACTTTCCAATTTTCTGGCAGATGGCCGCTCCTACTGAGCCTGATTCTGTTGGAGGTTTCTTCCTGTTAAAGGGGAGTTTTTCCTCTCCACCGTCGCTACATGCTTGCTCAGTATGAGGGATTGCTGAAGGATTGCTGTTGTTGGAAAGTCTGCACTGCAGCTGATTTTCACGAGGCTGCAGAGGGGAGTTAATAGGCGTGGCTGCATTCACTAGGTCATCGCGGGGGATTACATTTCTCCACGGACCAAGCAGCAGCCCGTCATGGACCCGAATCACGGGAACTTCGAGTTGGCTACTACTGTAGGAGCCCGGAGGCAAGGTTGGCTGAATGGATCGCAGGCTGAGGCAGGCTGGCTGACTCGATCGCAGGCTGGTTGACTGGATTGCAGACTGAGGCAGGCTGGCTGACTGGCTCTGGGATGGGGGCAACTGGCTTCGACAAGCTGTCGAGAGCCGAATGACTAAGAGGAGCCGGAGAGGAAAATGATGAGGAGAGGGAGCGAACAGGGCAGCATGACAGCAATTCATCTAGGTTAAAATGTTATCTCTAAAAGATCCATAACATTGCTTAAAAAAAGAGGTGGGAATTGGGTCCAAAAGACATATGGTGGGCCTAACTGAGGAGAAAACTTTATCAAGAATCTCAGCTTCTACCAGAACAAAACTGTCCAGCGTTTCCTATGGTAAACACACACACACTCAGATTTGTTTAAAACCATGTTACTTTGAGAAGATAAAATATTTTATTGATGGTGTCCACCTTCAGTCTGAAGTGGTCTGCGAACTCCTCACGAGTGTTTTAGGGGGTTTTCTCGAAATTCATTAGTAGCAAGGTTAATAATGTTGTCAATGGTGGAAAAAATAACTTTTAAATACATTTTTATGATTTTTTTTCAATTCAGTTTATTTATATAGCACCAATTCACAACATATGTCATCTCAAGGCACGTTACAAGAAAAGTAATTTCAATACAATCATACAAACATTCCAATTAGTTTAAAGTTTTAGTTAGTTTCCTATTTAAGGAATCCCAGCAGATTGCATCAAGTCATTGACTTGAGGTTGCGTCCTGTTGATGCAGACTTCCAACCAGAGCAATCCCTTATGCCATTATTAAAGAGCATACATTTACAATTTGAGTGCAGGATTATGCCTCTTTGCTCTCAAAACCTATAATGCTTGTGCTCAAAACTTCTGCTTTCTTTCAGATATTTGGTGTTTTCCCTCAAATCTTTGTTTTTGCGCTCCGATTTTATGCTTCTTGCTCACAGATTTTCTCCACCCACACGAACCTCTCTTTTCTGCTAGCAGATTCTGTGTGCTCGCTGGTGGATCGAGAAGTATTGTCGCCTTGCAACCGTTCCAGCCAATAGAATGATAATTCTCCTAATATGGTGCCAGCCTGCTTTAGGATGTGTTTGTTTTCGGCTGTGTGTTAGCCTGCGACTACAGGTTACTGCATCGGGTGATGTTACTGCGCTGCCCACTGGATGAAGAGAGAAACAAGGAAAAGTGTATTTGATACATTCCAAATATTCATATAATTTGTAATCTTGCTTTTTAATTTCTTTGTTTTTCTATCGCCTTTTTTTCTATTAAAAGTATATTTTTCGCCCTTTTTTCTATTAAGACTATATTTAAGAGTCTACTCTTAATTAATTATGAGTCTACTCTTAATTATAGTCTACTGTAAAACTTGTAATAATGTGATAATTCTTCTGGTGTATCAAATATAGAATTAAGTTTTAAAAAGAATGTTTAAATAAAGGTTTAATAAAGAAAATGAAGAGAGAAACAACTTCAGCTTGCTGGTCTGATTTACAAGTTTTGGGGAGTCATGATATGCTTTCAAAATAATAAAAAGAACTGTTATTTCAATTGTTTTGGGGCTCATTAAAACTCAGACAAAATGATTTTGACCATCCACTGTGCAATTAATTACTTTGAATTGATCGTTCTGACAGACAGTAAACCCATGTTTTCTTCCTTATAAATCTCTGCCTAGCAACATGTCCAGCCAATTGGATGCCTGTACACAACACCTATGGAACATTTATCGATCTGAAGCAGGATATTTTTTCACTGGATTCCACACAATGGCTCAGCACCAACCACAGTCTCAAGTAAGTTATTTCAATTCAATTCAAATTCAAAAATACTTTATTGATCCCAGAGGGAAATTAGGTGTTGGTATAGCTCATATAATTAATTCTTTAAGGAGTTGTTGTAGATGATGATTGCTGTGGGCAGAAAGGATTTCCTGTAGTGGTCTGTATTGCAGCGAAACTGAAGAAGCCTCCGACTGAAGACGCTCTGTTGTTGTATGACAGTCTCATGAAGAGGATGCTCAGGGTTGTCCATAATTTTCTTGATTTTATGAAAAATCCTTCTTTGCATTATCATCTCCAGATGTTCCACAGTTGTCCCAAGAACAGAACCAGCCTTCTTTATCAGGTTGTAGAGCCCTTTTACGTCCCTGGCTCGGATGCTGCTACCCCAACAGATGACGGCTGAAGAGATTACAGTCTCCACAACTGACTTGTAGAAGATCTGCAGCATCTTGCTGCAAACCTTGAAGGACCTAAGCTTCCTCATGAAGTACAGTCTGCTCTGTCCCTTCTTGTAGACAGTTTCACTGTTGCGCCTCCAGTCCAGTCTGTTGTCAAGGTGAACTCCGAGGTATTTATACTCCTCAACCACCTCCACACCCATGATGGAAACAGTGTTTGACTTATCCCTGTTTCTTCTGAAATCTACAATCATCTCCTTTGTTTTATTCACATTCAAGGTGAGACGATTGTTTCCACACCATGTCACAAAGCGGTCCACCAGCTCTCTGTATTCAGCTTCTTGTCCATCTCTGATACACCCGACAATTGCAGAGTCATCTGAGTATTTCTGAAGATGACAGGTCTCTGATTTGTACTGGAAGTATGAGGTGTACAGAGTGAAAAAGAATTGTGAGAGTATGGTCCCCTGTGGTGCTTCTGTGCTGCTGACCACTTGGTTTGACACACAATTCTTCAGTCTCACAAATTGTGGTCTGTTGGTAAGGTAGTCATTGATCCAGGCTATTGTTGAGGGCTCCACCTGTGTCTTCAGGAGTTTCTGACAAAGCAAATCAGTCTGAATTGTGTTAAATGCACTGGGGAAATCAAAGAACATGACCCTCACAGTGCTGCCTGCTTTGTCCAGATGACAGTGGGTTGGTTGAAGCAGGTGTATGATGGCATCTTCAACTCCCAACTCCACAGCGATAAGCAAACTGCAGTGGGTCCTGAAACGTTCTTGTTTGCTTACTCAGGGGGGTGGCAACAGGAGTCTTTCCAGGACCTTCATGATGTAGGATATCAGGGCAACAGGTCTATAGTCATTGATGACTGATGGGTGAGTTCTTTTTGGTACTGGAATAAGGCATGATGTCTTCCACAACACTGGAACCTTCTCCTGAATTAGGCTAAGGTTGAAGAGGTGCTGCAGAATCCCACAGAGCTGCTCTGCACAGGCCTTCAGGACTCTGGGGCTGACACCATCTGGACCTGCAGCCTTGTTCTGGTTCAGTTTCTCCAGCTGCCTCTTTTTCTGGCTTTTGGAGACAGACAAGTGGGAGGGGGAGGCAAAGGGTTTAGCAGCATTTCCTGACTTGGTTGAAGTCAAACTTGTGGAAGCAGAAGAGTCCCAGACTGAGGTGAAGGATAAAACATCCGAGGTGTAAGAGGAAAGCTGTTGGTCAGAGGAGAGTGGGATGTCTCTTCGGCTGGGAACAGGAGAGGAGGATGCTGAGCTAGTTCCTGAACTGAACCTGTTCGAAGAATGTGTTCAGTTCATTGGCTCTGTCCAGACTCCCATCTATCCAATCCTTCCTGTCCTTAAAGCCTGTGATCTTTCTCATTCCTGACCAGACATCCCGGATATTGTTCCTCTGTAGTTTGTTCTCCAGCTTCTTCCTGTATGCCTCCTTGCTGTCTCTGATCTTGACCTTAAGTTGCTTCTGTATACTCCTCAGTAATTCCCTGTCTCCCTCCCTGAAGGCTCTTTTTTTCTTGTTTAGCAGTTCCTTCAGGTCACTGGTGATCCAGGGTTTGTTATTAGGAAAGCATCTCACTGTCCTGGTGGGGATGATGTTGTCCACACAGAAGTTGTTATAGTCAGTCACACACTCAATCATGGCATTGATGTCCTCTCCATGTTTTTGGCAAAGAGTCATCCAGTCTGTGGTTGCAAAACAACCCTGCAGGGCTTCTTCAGCTTCCTGTGACCATTTTCTCACAGTTTTCTTTGTAACAGGTTGCCTCTGAGCAAGTGGTTTATATTCTGAACAGAGAAAAACAAGATTGTGATCTGATTGTCCCAAAGGAGGTCTTGGTTTGGACATGTATGCATCCTTTACATTTGCATAAAACAAATCCAAGGTCTTGTTTTCTCTTGTGGAGCAGCTGACAAAATGTTGAAATGTTGGAAGTGTAGTAGAGAGCGAGGCATGATTAAAATCACCAGATATTGCCACAAATGCATTGGGGTGCTGTGTCTGTAGCTTAGCAACAACGGAACTGATGACATTACATGCATTGTCGGCTACGGCTGAAGGTGGAATGTAAACAACTGCCAAAATTACACTGGTGAACTCTCTTGATAAATAATATAGACGAAAACCTACTGCCAAGAGTTCGACATCTGGGCTGCAGAGACAACACTTCACAGTAACATGTCCTGGATGACACCATCTGTTGTTGACAAGCACTGCTACTCCACCTCCTTTTCTTTTCCTGCTCGTTTTCAGATCTTTGTCTGCTCGTACAGTCAACAATTTACATATCAATGTTATTATAACAAAGGAAATAACTGTGGACTTCAGGAGAAATCACAATCCACACACACCCCTCTGGTGGAGATCACCAGATCAGCCCAACCATTCATCCAGGATATGTACCCATCCCGCTGCCACAAAAGAGCCACCAACATCATCAAAGACCCCACCTACCCCACACACAAACTGTTCACTCTCCTACCATCTGGCAAACGCTACAGCAGTATGCGTTGCAGACTACCAGACTCAGCAATAGCTTTTCCCACAAGCCATTAGGATGCTCAACTCACTCATGAAAACTGGATTATAAATCCCACCCCACAACCCACACACACCAATACCTGTGGAACTGTGAAAATGGCAAACCCAATGTTTGCAAAATACTCTTATGCACATATGCCAATATCCCTTGCACTAAAATGTAACAACTTTACTAAACTTATTTATCTCCATGCTGTTACTTGCACTTTGCACTTTTGCCATATTGCACGTTGTATTGCACTACAGTAAAATACCTCAACCTGACCATATTCTGGAACAGTAGGATAGTCTGGTAACTGTAAGCTCACTGTTGTCATTTGTCTATCTGTTAAATATCTATTTGCACTATGTTTAGTGCATCCTTTACATTTGCATAAAACAAATCCAAGGTCTTGTTTTCTCTTGTGGAGCAGCTGACAAACTGTTGAAATGTTGGAAGTGTAGTAGAGAGCGAGGCATGATTAAAATCACCAGATATCGCCACAAATGCATTGGGGTGCTGTGTCTGTAGCTTAGCAACAACGGAACTGATGACATTACATGCATTGTCGGCTACGGCTGAAGGTGGAATGTAAACAACTGCCAAAATTACACTGGTGAACTCTCTTGGTAAATAATATGGACGAAAACTTACTGCCAAGAGTTCGACATCTGGGCTGCAGAGACGACACTTCACAGTAACATGTCCTGGATGACACCATCTGTTGTTGACAAGCACTGCTACTCCACCTGCTTTTCTTTTCCTGCTCGTTTTCAGATCTCTGTCTGCTCGTACAGTCAGGAAGCCTGGCAGAGAGACGTTGGAGTCGGGGATATGATCCAGCAGCCACGTCTCAGTAAAACACATAACAAATGCATGGACTAGTTTTTCAGCATCACCCTGGACAGGATGTTTCTAATTTTAGCAATCTTCTGGAGGTGAAAGAAAGAAATCCTTGAAGCCTGTTTATTATGGGATTTAAATGTCAAGTCTTGGTCAAAAATAACGCAGAGTTTCTTTACGTTATTACTGGGGGCCAATTTACTGCCATCCAGATGAAATGATTGACTAATCAGTTTCTTTTTTAGAACTTCTGGTCCAAAGACAGTAACTTCTGTCTTGTCAGAATTTAAGAGCAAAAACTTTAGAGTCATCCATGTTTTTATGTCTTCCAGATATGCCTGTAATCTACCTAACAGACTGGGTTCATCAGGATTTATGGATAAATATAGTTTTGTATCATCGGCATAGCTGTGGAAATTTATCCCATTCTGTCTAATGATTCTACCAACTGGGAGCATATATATGGTGAAAAGAATTGGTCCAAGCCCAGAACCCTGTGGAACTCCACAACTCTCTGCAACTTGTTCAAGCCTTTCTAAGAGAATATTATAATCGACTGTGTCAAAAGCAGCACTGAGATCTAACAAAACCAGAACAGACACAAGTCCATTATCTGAGGCCATGAGAATATCATTAGTAACCTTCACCAGTGCTGTTTCAGTGCTATGATGAGCTCTAAAACCTGACTGAAACTCTTCAAACAGCTAGTTACTGTTTAGATGCTCACAGACTTGATTAGGAACTATTTTCTCAAGGACTTTGGATAAAAAAGGAAGGTTAGATATAGGTCTGTAATTCACTAAGTCATCTTGATCAAGGGAAGGTTTCTTGAGTAAAGGTTAAATTACAGTTATTTTAAATTATTGTGGTACGTATCCGTTTACTAAGGATAGATTCATCATATCCAAAATAGGGCCAGGACCCAAATGGAACACTTCCTTAAATAATTTGGTTGGGATTAGGTCCAACATACAAGTTGAAGGTTTAGATGAAGCTAATATTTTTGATAATTCCGAAAGCTCAACTGAATCAAAACAGCCTAAGCACAAATGAGGATCTACAGTTCTTTCCGATGCTGCCTCATTTACTGAGGAAGAAGTAATCATGTTTGGGAGGATGCCAATGATTTTATTTTTAATAGAATTAATTTTATTTATGAAGAATCCCATAAAATCATCACTGCTAAGAGCTGGGGGATTAGTTGGCTCAACAGAGCTATGACTCTGTGTAAGTTTGGCACCTGTACTAAAAAGAAACCTAGGATTGTTTTTATTCGCCTCTATTAATGATGAAAAATATGCTGTTCTAGCTTGTCAAAGGGTCTTTTTATACAGCAGTAGACTGTTATTCCAGGTTAAATAGGAATCCTCTAGATGAGTAGAGCGCCATTTTCTCTCCAACTTTCTAGTATTCTGCTTTAAAGTACATAACTCTGCGTTAAACCAAGGAATCAGCCTCCTATGGCTAGCCACTTTCTTTTTTAAGGGGGCTACACTATCTAATGCCAACGCAATGAGGAAGTAACGCTGTGAACCAGACAATCAATTTCTGAAGGGTTACAGATGGAATTGCTGCCATCCACTGTGTTACTCTGAGACACTGAGGAAAGTAAGAATGGAACAGATTCTTTAAAAATTGTTACAGCATTGTTTGATAAAGCTCTACTATAATGAAATTTTCTCTCTAGAACTCCCAGTATTTTCTGATCCCCAGCTGCTCTACCAGAGCCCGGTCAAATCACCGCTTGGTTTGAAAACAATTACTGAATCACTGACGATTTGCTGCCTTTCATTTGTAAATGTACCTAGCCAGTCGAATGTGCTTGAGCCTCTGTCTTGAATCTTGTCAACTGAACTTGTCCATGCAATTGGATTTGTGTTTCCTGTCTGTCTATTTATTATCTTTCAGCTTTCATACTTACACCCTTGTTACAGTGCCAGTCCAGCCATTCAATTCAATAAAAAAGAACAGTTTATTGATCCCAGAGGGAAATTCCCAGCCCTAGCCCCTGTTATTTTCACTTTTTACTTCTCATTAGTTTTCTAAAAGTCTTTTCAGATTCTAGTACAGGGCTATCTATACTACACCCATAATAAATATTTAATAATTTTACTGTGGATTTTTGGAGAAATAAGTCAAAATACAGTGCACAGTCTTTCCAAAATCCTTGTTTGTGTCACTTTTTGAATTTTATATCTCCAAAATGCTAGAGCTGATGCCAAAGTCTTTTCAAATTCTAGTAGAGGGGCAACTATAGCACAGCTAGAATAAATATCTCATAATTCTTCTGTAGATGTGTTGAGGAAAAATAGGTCAAAGTAGTCTAGCAACTTGAGAAACATGCGTTTGTCTCATTTTATGTTGTTTTCAGGAATTTATTTCTCCAAAACACAGAGGTGATAATTTTACAATTCTACTTTTGAATGATTCTTGTGAACAAAATACAGAGAAGGCACCCTCAGCGATTAGAAACTGACAAGTTTGCGGAAGTCTCCGAAGTTTGACAGAAGTTTGTTTCCAACTGCATCAAGTCCTACAACCCAGGCCGGCACATCACTATCGACGAGCAGCTTTTTCCAACTAAGTCTCGCTGTCCTTTCCAACAGCACATCGCTTCAAAACCTGACAAGTTTGGAATTAAGCCACGCCGCCGGGTCACTGTGGGGGAAGGGCGGAGAGAATGTCCGAATTTAGTTGACCTGTGGTCACTGATTGCTAAGCATGTCCTATCATTATAAACCTCAGAATCTCAGCTAAAGACTCATATAAATATTTTCTGTGACCTCAAAAACCAGAAAAAATAACAAGCAATTAAAAGAGCAGTTGTGTTATTTTGCGATTTTTACATGAACACATTCAACCGAACCTGTCGGTCACCTAGCCGAACAGAACCGAGCAAACTTTGCCTTACCTGAAAAACAAGAGCATAAATTCTTTCTTACCTTTGTTTTTTCCTTGCTACAAAGAATAATCCACCGTGATGTGACTGTACTTCCAGAATAACTAAAATATCCAGTGTGTATTTAGAAAAGAAAAAGTGCAAAAAAACGTAATCCTTTGCCATTATTTGTTACATTTGATTCGAGGAAGCTCAACCTTGTCTGTCATGCGCATTGTGAACTTTCCCCATGTAAACATTTGCTTTGTCCAATCTGCTTCAAAGTTCTGTTGTCAGCGTGATTCTATGGGATTCTATAGGATCCTACGATTCTAACCATATGTCAATCATCTCAATCGGCCAATAGAAAGTGGAATTACAGGTCTGCGTAATTCTAAAACCAGATATTTTGTTTAGCTCAGGGGCGAGCGCTGACGCAGTCATCAGGTGAGCAGATGACGATTCCGTTTCGATTGTTTTGTTTGCGTTTGAAAAATGGCGCTTCAAGAGAAGAGAATCATCACTGACGAAGCCCTGGCAATTATTTGCAATAATAGTTCATCGGAGGTTTGTGTGGAGGACTCGTCATCAGAAGAGGAAAACCGAATTTTACCGGGGGAAGACGGATATGTCCCAATTTATGTGTGGGTATCTGTGTAGATATGTGTACATAGATGTGTCTAAAATATATTTGTGGGTTGTATTTGTATTTTCTTATTGTATATATTTTTTCTAACTCTTTTTCTGTCATAATCTTCTCGTTTTATAGTCACCTTTTAGTGTTTTAATCACTTCGCCATTCATTTCAGGTATGATGTTTTAGAACGATGCAAGAGTAGTGTAACTAGTAATGTTTTCCAACAAAGTCTCGCTGTCCTTTCCTTTGTGTAATGCTATCCCTTACCTTGGCAAGGACCTCAGTCGTCCCTCAGGGGAGAGACTTTCTGAGAATGCAGTGGTGAAGCTGATGGAACCGTTTATGGACAAGGGCATAACTGTTACAACTGACCACTACTTTACGTCATTATCATTGGCTCAACGACTACTCAGCCGCAAAATTTCACTTGTTCGCACCATAAACAAGATTAGTCTGGAGCCATGTGAGCCATGTGTCAGGTGACCATCCAATGTAAAAACAATCGCACAACTTCACGCTGTGTACACTGCTATAAGTATTCTTGCGGAAGATGCAGAAAGGACTTTGAGTGGGAGTGCCAGAGATGTGCCAACGAGAACTGAAACAGTGAAACATGGGTCACTCCGTCTCACACACACCTACACACACACACACCTACACACACACACACAATGGATATTTGTATATTTTTATATTGTTTGTATACTTTATTTTTGATCTTTTTACCTGAATATGAAAATAAAAATATTTGGATCATGAAATGTTTGATTCTTTGAATGAATAGTCACTACACTGCTGATTCACAAGTAGGGGAGACCGGGGACAGTTGCAAAAATTGTTGATGGTGTTATTTTAATCTTATTATATTTGTATATTTTATGTTATTTTTTTTATCAAAATTAAAATATATCGTATTTGTAACATGTTGCAACCGCACCTGGGCCTTGGGACAATTGCAACACTAGAGAGCTTTCATTTTAATGCAAATTTAGAAGAATCTGTTCCCTGTAGTCATCTTTAAATAGTTTTAACTGTTAACAGAGGGATGAAAGCATTCATTCATTCATTTCCATACCCATCCATCCTATGTAGGGTTGCGGGGCAGCTGGTGCCTATCTCCAGCGGTCAAGGGGCGAGAGGCAGGGTACACCCTGGACAGGTCGCCAGTCCATCGCAGGGCAACACAGAGACATACAGGACAAACAACCATGTACGCACACACTCATACCTAAGGGCAATTTAGAGCAACCAATTCACCTAACAGTCATGTTTTTGGACTGTGGGAGGAAGCCGGAGTACCCGGAGAGAACCCACGCATGCACAGGGAGAACATGCAAACTCCATGCAGAAAGACCCCAGGCTGGGATTTGAACCCAGGACCTTCTTGCTGCAAGGCAACAGTGCTACCAACTGCGCCACTGTGCAGCCTGGGATGAAAGTATATTGTATAAAAATCCAGTTTGTCTCATCCACAAAACATGTTGCAACTGTCACCAATCTCCCCTAATTGCCACATTTACAGAACAAAGGCACCTATTCACAAGTGATTAACAGTCCTAGATAACACCAGCCCTGTCAAATGACTGCTCTGTGGTAGAGTGGTGGGGATCAACTTGGATGAGGAAAATCAAGGTTTAGATGTTCAAAAGAACTGTAGCTATCAATTGGTCTGGGATTAATTAGTAAATCAGAACGAAAAATGGTTGCAACTCCTCTTCCTCGCCCAGTATTTCTAGGAATGTGAAAATTTAAATGATTGGAAGGAGTTCACTCATTTATACTGACATAATCCTCCTGGTGCAACCAGGTTTCTTTGAGACAAAGCAAATCCATGTGATTATCACAAATCAAGTAATTTACTGACAAAGTCTTCGAGGAGAGAGATCTTATGTTTAATAAACCATATTTAATAGATTTATTTTTCTGTTCAGTCAAAGTTGTATTTATTCTTATGAGATTTCCATGATTTGCTTTTGTTGGCTTAACTTTTTATCCATTTAATTTTGGCCGTGGGCAAGACACTGTTTCTTTAGGGTAATGGGTGGGTAACGGTACAGAAGCAGCAGAGAGGTGGGTTAAACTACGACTCTGCTTCCTGGTCTGGACCCTGGGTTGTCAGTGTTTTAAAAGACTAATAAATTCGGCCATATTCCTAGAAAGAAGAGCTGCTCCATCCAAAGTGGGAGGAATGCCATCTCTGTGGATCAGACCAGGTTTTCCCCAAAATGTTTGCCAGTTATTAATGTAGCCCACATCGTTTGCAGGACACCACCTAGACAACCATGGATGGAATCACAGCATGCGGCTAAACATGTCGTCACTGGTCCGATCGGGCAGGGGACCAGAAAAGATTACAGAGTCAGAATTCAGAGATCTAATTGTTCCTTATGTTCCTAACAGAGCCCTTCGCTCTCAGACTGCAGGTTTACTTGTAATTCCTAGGATTTCTAAAAGTAGAATGGGAGGCAGATCTTTTAGTTATCAGGCTCCTCTCCTGTGGAACCAGCTCCCAGCTTTAGTCCGTGAGGCAGACACTCTGTTTACTTTTAAGGCCAGGCTTAAAACTTTCCTTTTTGATAAAGCTTATAGTTAGAGTGGCTTAGGTCATCCTGAGCTATCTCTGTAGTTATGCTGCTATAGGCTTAGACTTCTGGAGGACAGACTTACCAATTTTCTTCACTCTGCTACTTCCTTTTCTCCTACGACTCTCCAGTTGTATTACAGTACATTCTGTTATTTCGACTGTTAACTTTGTTTTCTCTCAGTGTTTTTCTCTCCATAGAAGATATACCTGGTCTGGTATCCTGCTTGGCTGCAATGCCCTGTTGGACGGGGGGCATCGACTGGGATGATCCTCCCAGTAACTGAACATCCACTGTGTCCTGTTATTAACTTTTTACTTTCTGTAACATAGAAAGTTCTCTTATATCAGATCTTCTGTTCCTTCTGTGTTTCTGCTCTGTCTTCTCAAACCCCCAGACGGTCGTGGCAGATGGCGCTCCTACTGAGCCTGGTTCTGTTGGAGGTTTCTTCCTGTTAAAGGGGAGTTTTTCCTCTCCACCGTCGCTACATGCTTGCTCAGTATGAGGGATTGCTGAAGGATTGCTGTGGTTGGAAAGTCTGCATCAACGGGGCCCAACCTCACGCCAATGACTGACGCAATCTGCTGGGATTTCTTAAATAGGAAACTTTTTAACTGATTGGAATGTTTGTATAAATGTATTGAAATGACTTCTTGTTAAGTGCCTTGAGATGACATCTGTTGTGAATTGGCGCTATATAAATAAACTGAATTGAATTGAATTGAATTGACATTGTTTTGGCAAACTTACACACCGAAGCAACACTCATTTTTGTGACCTCTGGCTGGCGTAACCGGGTGTCATTACCGCCAGGGTGAATAACAATTTTACTGTATTTACGCTTATCTTTAGCCAGCAGTTTCAGGAAGGATTTGATGTCGCCCCGTTCTGGCCCCTGGCAAGCATTTGACTATGGTCAATGGTGTCTCTAATGCCACGTTTCTGACTATGGAGCTGCCAATTACCAGGGTCGGCTTCACAGTGGGTGTGTCGCTGAGCGACACACCCACATTTTCACATTTAAAAATTCTATGGGAATAAATGCCATTCAACAACAAACTAGCTGAATATAGAACGGTGGACTCAATGTTCAACTAATACTTTTGATAAACGTAGCCTACTCAGTAGTAAATAGACAGAACAGAATTAAAACAGAATTGGACGTATATTGAAAACCAACACAAATTAAAAAAGTTTCGAGTAGCAATATGAAAGATAATTAAATATTTTGGGTAATTTACAAAAACACATAAGAAATAACTCGGGCCCAAACTCTAAGGTTCACCTTATCCAGCAAATTATTAACTAAAATGTGGTAAAAGTTTAGAAAATTAATAGTTCTTTTATTGTCCCACAATGGGGACATTTTTGCTGAAACTGCAGTAAAGTGTCAGGTAATAGAAACATTTAGATTCACACAAGTGAATTAGAAAGTATAAAACAGACAGAAGCAAAGTACGGTGCAGTTATTAAAAGAGTGGCATACTCAAAATTTTAATGTGCACTGAGTTGGATAATTTGAAAAAAAGAAATGTTTAACGATATTTGCAGGTATGGTTGTCCATTAAAAGTAAATATATTATTAACCCCACTATGTTTCTTTTCTGGATACTGGAGAAGCAGTTGAAGTTATTGTTTGTTTTCTCTTGATTTTTGAGGCATGTATAAGACGATGCCTTAAAAAGCAGGGAGTTGGATTTGATAATAATGGTAATTGGAACGGTGAATTGCTTAGATAGTGTAGCCCCCTTAAAAAAGAAAGTGGCTAGCCATAGGAGGCTGACTCCTTGGTTCAACGCAGAGTTGCGTACTTTAAAGCAGAATACTAGGAAGTTGGAGAGAAAATGGCGCTCTACACACCTAGAGGATTCCTATTTAACCTGGAATAACAGTCTGCTGCTGTATAAAAAGGCCCTTCGACAAGCTAGAACAGCATATTTTTCATCAAAATAGAGGCGAATAAAAACAATCCTAGGTTTCTTTTTAGTACAGTTGCCAAACTCACACAGAGTCATAGCTCTGTTGAGCCAACTATTCCCCCAGCTCTTAGCAGTGATGATTTTATGGGATTCTTCGTAAATAAAATTAATTCTATTAAAAATAAAATCATTGGCATCCTCCCAAACAGGATTACTTCTTCCTCAGTAAATGAGGCAGTATCGGAAAGAACTGTAGATCCTCAGTTGTGCTTAGGCTGTTTTGATTCAGTCGAGCTTTCGGAATAATCATAATAATTAGCCTCATCTAAACCTTCAACTTGTATGTTGGACCCAATTCCAACCAAATTATTTAAAGAAGTGTTCCATTTGGTTCCTTGCCCCATTTTGGATATGATGAATCTATCCTTAGTAAACGGATACGTACCACAATAATTTAAAATAACTGTAATTAAACCTTTACTCAAGAAACCTTCCTTTGATCAAGATGACTTAGTGAATTACAGACCTATATCTAACCTTCCTTTTTTATCCAAAGTCCTTTAGAAAATAGTTCCTAATCAAGTCTGTGAGCATCTAAACAGTAACGAGCTGTTTGAAGAGTTTCAGTCAGGTTTTAGAGCTCATCATAGCACTGAAACAGCACTGGTGAAGGTTACTAATGATATTCTCATGGCCTCAGATAATGGACTTGTGTCTGTTCTGGTTTTGTTAGATCTCAGTGCTGCTTTTGACACAGTCGATCATAATATTCTCTTAGAAAGGCTTGAACATGTTGCAGGGATCAAAGGAACAGCACTAGGCTGGTTTAAATCATATTTGTCTGATAGATTCCAGTTTGTTCATCTAAATGATAAATCTTCTTCACTCTCAAGAGTTACTTGAGGAGTTCCACAGGGTTCTGTGCTTGGACCAATTCTGTTCACCATATATATGCTCCCAATTGGTAGAATCATTAGACAGCATGGGATAAATTTCCACAGCTATGCAGATGATACACAACTATATTTATCCATAAATCCTGATGAACCCAGTCAGTTAGGTAGATTACAGGCATGTCTGGAAGACATAAAAACATGGATGACCCTAAACTTTTTGCTTTTAAATTCTGACAAAACAGAAGTTGCTGTCTTTGGACCAGAAGTTCTTAAACAGAAACTGATTAGTCAATCACTTCTTCTGGATGGCATTAAATTGGCCCCCAGTAATAACGTAAAGAACCTCGGCGTTATTTTTGACCGAGACTTGACATTTAAATCCCATATTAAACAGGTTTCTAGGATTTCTTTCTTTCACCTCCGGAATATTGCTAAAATTAGGAACATCCTGTCCAGGAGTGATGCTGAGAAACTAGTCCATGCATTTGTTACCTCAAGGCTGGACTACTGTAATTCTTTACTATCAGGTAGTCCACAAAATGCCATTAAAAGCCTTCAGTTGATCCAAAATGCGGCAGCAAGAGTTTTGATGAATATTAAAAAGAGAGATCACATTTCTCCTGTTTTAGCTTCCATTCATTGGCTCCCTGTCAAATCCAGAATAGAATTTAAGATCCTTCTTCTTACATACAAAGCCCTTAATAATCAAGCTCCATCATACATCAGAGATCTAATTGTTCCTTATGTTCCTAACAGAGCCCTTCACTCTCAGACTGCAGGTTTACTTGTAATTCCTAGGATTTCTAAAAGTAGAATGGGAGGCAGATCTTTTAGTTATCAGGCTCCTCTCCTGTGGAACCAGCTCCCAGCTTTAGTCCGTGAGGCAGACACTGTTTACTTTTAAGGCCAGGCTTAAAACTTTCCTTTTTGATAAAGCTTATAGTTAGAGTGGCTAAGTTCATCCTGAGCTATCTCTGTAGTTATGCTGCTATAGGCTTAGACTGCTGGAGGACAGACTTACCAATTTTCTTCACTCTGCTACTTCCTTTTCTCCTACTACTCTCCAGTTGTAATACAGTACATTCTGTTATTTCGACTGTTAACTTTGTTTTCTCTCAGTGTTTTTCTCTCCATAGAAGATATACCTGGTCTGGTATCCTGCTTGGCTGCAATGCCCTGTTGGACGGGGGGCATCGACTGGGATAATCCCCCCAGTATCTGAACATCCACTGTGTCCTGTTATTAACTTTTTACTTTCTGTAACATAGAAAGTTCTCTTATATCAGATCTTCTGTGTCTCTGCTCTGTCTTCTCAAACCCCCAGGCGGTCGTGGCAGATGGCCGCTCCTACTGAGCCTGGTTCTGTTGGAGGTTTCTTCCTGTTAAAGGGGAGTTTTTCCTCTCCACCGTCGCTACATGCTTGCTCAGTATGAGGGATTGCTGAAGGATTGCTGTGGTTGGAAATTCTGCATCAACGGGGCCCAACCTCACGCCAATGACTGACGCAATCTGCTGGGATTCCTTAAATAGGAAACTTTTTAACTGATTGGAATATTTGTATAAATGTATTGAAATGACTTCTTATTAAGTGCCTTGAGATGACATCTGTTGTGAATTGGCGCTATATAAAGAAACTGAATTGAATTGAATTGAAATTGAATGGCTCTTTGCTAGCCACACAACAAACAGGTCTCTCTAATAAAAGGAAAATGAAGAGATTTTTCAGGGATTAAGAAGAGAATTGTAACTTGCAGTTTTAATTGGGTTTCTTGTGAATCATAACTCTGTCAGGTGGGGGGCGTAAATTAATGGCTTTATACAGCCAGGAACTTAAAACTCACAAAGTCTGACTTCAAATTGCATTTCAGTTCAGGACCAAGTCGTAGTACATATCGTATCTGGGCAATTTACAAGTTTTTTAATTTGATCTAAAAACCTTCTTTTACTTCTTGCTGGGAATAGTTGGTGTTAGGTTATTTTAACTCACAGGTTTACCTAGAAAGAAAAGCACGCACAGAGAAGATGTGAAATGTGTTTGCTCAGCTGAGGGAGAATCATGCAGTAAAAGAAACTGACACACCAGTCGTTGTTCTGATCCAGCAGAGTCTCAAAGATGTTGAGAATCACAGCTTCTATTTATTCACACAAATTAACAGTTTCACCACACCCCCATTGTCCATTGTCTTATCTTATCACCATACAAGACACAGCAGAACTGTTTCTAACACAATGGCACTTTGTAGGTTTGTTTGTTTGTTTGTAGGTGCATCCTGTTTGGACAGCATAAAATACAAAGTCAGCTCCTTATAAGCACATTTCCTTAAGAAGGTTCTTACCCTGTAGACTTCACACACAAGGCTGAGAGGGTTAGCTCTGGAATTCACAGTAATCATTCACCAGGCCGAACTTCATTGGAGCAAAACTTAGAGTTCTTTGTTTATCATAAGGCGGGGTCAAGGTTAAAGAGGAGAAAAAACTTGAACTTAGGGTCTTCTTCTCAGGGTGCTCCTTTTGCTTCGATTTACTTCTGGAGAAGAGGTGTACGGTTAGTTAAAGATATTCCCCTTACTCACGCCGTCAATTACGCCTCTGCCTTCTAGAAGGTAGCTGTGCTGGCTGGCCATGTATGCTTCCAACACTGTGGCTGTCTTCTTCCCCTGCTTCCTCCCTCACTGTGGCTTCTTTGTTCCCTTTTATGTGATACCTGATTGGGCCCAACAGCCTGCAGCTGGGGCTGCCTGTCAGAGGGGAATGCTGCACACCTGTGTTAGAGCTGTCCTTGGTCCTGAACACCACTATTCCACCCAGACATTGTGCCCTCTTGATGGTACTCTCCATGGTACTGAAGGTGTCTGTGCTGCATTGTGATGGACGGTTTCCTTCCGGCCACCACAACCCCCACACTAAAAGTTACTTCCCTTAGTCTTGTCACACAAAGTTAAACAAAAGAACAGACTGCATTTATCACATTCTCCAACATTTCCCCCCTGAAATGCAGTCTTAACAACTCCAGTAAAAGGAACAATAAAAAACATCCTTCATACAACGGCTACCTTAAAAGTAGTTTACATTGTAGAATTCATTAAAGTTAACTTAACAAACATACTCCTACTTCTCATCAGGTATTTCTTACATGGTAAAATACAGGATACAAATAAGCAAAATAGAAACAGAATGACAATAATAGGCATTGCAAATTTCAAAAGAACCTGATACCAACGTAGTCAACCATAACATAAAGTCCCAGGGAGCATTTTGTAATTCTTGTGACTTCAGGAAATCAACAAGTCCTTGCACCTTGTCATAGATGAGAGTCCAGTTGTCATGTGTAGATGGGATGCAAGTACAATAATGTTCTCCAATCACTGTACAAACTTAGTGTTGCATTAGCATAGTTCTCATAGCCAATTTTTCAGGATCGTTTCCCATCAGATCAGACATTTCCGTAAGGATGACAGTGGTGTTTTCCAGGGACCACCAAACTTCGTTCATCCTATTTGTCAGACCTGCAACTCCAACAGATGGAAACATGGTGTGGAAAATTCCTTTAGCATCACTGTAGAGCAGTTTACGCCCATCGTTGTCTGTAAAAGGAACGAACTCCTGTACCGGTGAGAAATCACTCTTCTTCAGCTCTGATGATGATGATACAAAACCATTCTCTGTATCATGATGGTTGCAGTCGAGCCAAACTGCAGGTATCACACCAGTCTTTAGGCAGGTAAAGGTAGAAAGTATATCCACACTTCCAAATGTAGCCATCAGGTGTTCCTAGGCCCCTTTGTGAAGGTACTTCTAGTAGGTATGTGCCATCAGGACTGTTGTCACGGAAACCAGAAATCCTCTGCTTCAGAGCTGTCAGATTAAGAGTGGCAAATCGCATAGAAATGGTGGTATCACCACGAAAATGGAGGGTGAACCAGGTTGTGGTGTTCCAGAAAGTATCATTTAAATTGGATAAGGGGAACACATCTTCACAGTCAGAGGTTCCAAGAGATTTAGTTGTCCCGGTGGTGCAGTTTATAGAGAAACAAAATTTGTCTTTCCCAGTGAAGCGCAAAAGATTGATTCCTCTGGCTATTGTTGCATTAGTAGCTTCAGAAAAGTCTCCTGGTTCAGTCCAGATTCTGTTATGGTTAGGATCACAACAATGAGGTAGGGTTGAACAATTTCTATTGTAGTGGTTAATTGTTAACTTGTACAACAAGCAAACAGTGTTGTTTAGAGTGGTAGGTACAGCTGTCATCGTAGGGACTTCCTCTGAGTGATGGGGAATCCAAGAACAAACATAACAACTAGTGTTAAAACCTAAACGTTTAGCAGTCAAATTAGCTACTTGGTACCAGGTGTTCTTAAAAACGTAGTGGGTGTTAATTAAAAATCTTTTATCTCATGATGGGGTGGTGTTCGAATTCATCAGAAGCCATAACACTGCAAAGCTTATCAATGTCAAACCAGATAATGTAATAATCTTCATGGTGTTGGCAGAGAAAAACAACTGGATGAATAGCCCCTCTTTTCACAGAGTTTGACCACTAGGTGACAGGACTGCTTTTCTGCTGGAGTTTGAGACCAAAGGCCCTAGTGGTAACCAATGCCCTTTGTAGCCCAGACTTCCTCCTGTCACACGTCTATTAATCCAATTGTCTCTGCAGTTTACAATGTGAAAGGTGAATCCAGGAAGGTCTCTCAGCAATCTTCACAGATGTGGGAGTTGCTAACAGAACTTGAAAAGGTCCTTCCCATTTTGAACTTGTCCAATTCTTTTCCTTGATGACTCTTATGAATACCCAATCTCCAGGCTTTATGGGGTTCTCAGGATCCTGTAACACAGAAGGAGATACAGGCAAACTATGTGCTCTTTGTACTTCTCTAGTCTGAATAATTTTCCTCATGTAATCAGCTAGGGTTAATTCTTCATCTGCTTTCTGTAGGTCTGGTGCAGTAATGGGCAATTTATATTGTCTACCATAAATTATCTCAAAAGGAGTTAATCCCTAATTTGTTGGGGTTATTCTCATACAGAGTTTAACTAAATCTAAGCATTCTAACCATGGCCTTTTTGTTTCTTCCATACATTTTCTTAGCCTACTTTTTATTGTCCCATTATTTCTTTCAACCAGACCTGTATTTTGAGGATGATAAGCACAATGATTTTTTAACACTATTCCTAAATGTTTTGCTATGCCATGATTGGCAATGATTGTTTTGCATAATGCTTTTGCCACTGTTAGTGCATCATTTTTAGCTGTTGGAATAATTCCAACCCATTACTAGGCAGTATTTAAAGGAACCACTCTGTGTTAGTTCAATAAAGTCCATGTGTATAGTCTGGAAAGGCTGGTTTGGTTGGGGAAACTGGCCACGTTTTGGTCTCATGTTTCCCCGAGGATTGTGTTTTACACAAATAACACATAATCTACAAAAAAAATTTTAAGTAAGTTTCTAGATTGTATGTTGTAAAGTGTTGTTGTATTATACTAACCATCCCCCCTGTTGACACATTGCACGGCCATGGGTCAATATTGCTCTAATGCTTTAAGTAGTTTGTCACTAAAGATCACCATACCCTTGTTACCCCATTGTTGGCCAAATGCCAAGAAAACATGTAAAGTTCAAATTGGATCTACTGTTATGAGTATTTCATCTTCATCTGATTACAAACTTCAGTTAAAACTTTATTCTTCTCTTTCCAAGTAGAACAATTCTTTGGTAGGTGTCTCATTTCAAGAGTTTTATGAAAATCTACAATTTGGATTATTAATTTATCCCCTACAGAGAACATGCCCAATTTCAAGTGAAATCTCTTCCTAACAAATTAGAAAATAATCTCTAAATTTTATGATTATCACAACAGGTTTTCCCTGTAGCAAAAACCTATTATTTTAATTTCATTTTTCTAAGAACTCAACCTCATTTTTAGTGGATAACAAAATTCCACAAAATTCATAATTTTTTCCCATTGGACTTTAATAACTTAATCCAATTTTATTATTCAGTTAATCAGCAACTAATATTTCCATAATGAAACATCACATCTTTAATCCTTATTCATTACCTTTTTTATATATATATATATAGGTTCTACAAATTAGCCTATTATTATGATTACATGTTGAACTAAAATTGAATTTCGGAGTGCGTTACTACGTTCCTTACTACGATAATCCCATAACGAAAATTTCTTCTCTTATTTGCAATCTCTAACCCAGCACATTACAAGATTGTTTCCTTTCAACATGTATCTTATCTGTCATTAAAATGTTAGAAGCAAACATCTGAAACTGCCACTTGTTACAAAGAATAAATTCACGTAGCCACCCAGCTGTCACTTCCCCACAGGACCTGTAGACATCCGTCTAAATTTCAAAATAAAATCACTCTACTCATAATCCCTCATTTTAAACCATTTCTTTTCTACTATATGAGAGATCTCACAGACATCCCATGAATATCATTAAAAATATTAGCTAAGTTTTTTCTTATTATTATTATAGAGTAACAGTTGCTGCTGCACTTAAGAAATCCCAACCTTTTTGTATTGAGCTGCACTTAGCTAAAACATCCCCCTCATTATCAGCTAGCAGGAGAGGTGTGTTCCTCCTCTTCTGCCTTGGCAGTTGATAACTTTTAACAATTTTGAAACGCATGATCAATCTGGTTTCAACAAGTCTTCCTCAGGAAGTCCATTTCACCGATTTCTGTCACAACCCATCACAGTTGGTTTGTTTATTAAGAGAACAACTAACGACCCATTGTTGAGGGACAGAAGGGTGTTGTTTATTATCAGAACAGCCCTTCCTTGAGGGGAAGGGAAAAGGTGGTCGGTTGTTTAAGATAATTCATTTAGATCACAATAAAGTTTACCTTACTCTTCATAGGATTTTTTTTAAATATGTTAGTGAGTTTTCTCTTATTTTATTTTTCTTTCGGCGGAACTTTAGGAGAAAACAAAGTTTAAAACGTTTTTTTTTTCCATCCTCCCGGGTGCTAAAAAACACATCTGTTTCATACATTAACCCCCCTTTTTTCCCTGTTTGTTTGAGACGCCAAATGTCTAATTCTTCAATTTTCATCTTTTAGTTTTATTTTATATCGCAACTACCAAGAAGTACACGAAATTACTCAGTCAATCGTCCTTCAAATTCATAATCTTTATTTTAAAGAAATGTAATGTCTTTCCTCTTACATAAATTTTTTACATCTCCTTTAAAATTTTCTTTGCTATTTTTAATAAGTTACATTTTACTGTTTTCATTTTTAAATATTTATCATTCTCATGTTAATGAAGTGAATTCAACTTTTATTTCTCTTTTATCTGATCTATTTATCTTATCACAGTGTTATTTACTCAATTTTCAAACCATGAGACTCCGTTCAGCCTACAGCTGTTTCACCATAGAAATCTCCATTCACACACACACACACAGTCACACAACCGGTTTATCACACATTAAGATAATTATGTATTTATTATCATGCTTTTCCATTACTAGTATTATTATTTAGACATTATTTATCATTAGGCCTATTTCTAATGAAGATCCCCTGTTGAAAGGGCAGGTTCTACAGTTCTTTTCCAGTCTTGATCAAGTTTTAACAATTTTATCACTGTAATTATTAAAATTAGAGTAATAATAAGGAGTATTATGAGGAACGTTCCTTTGGGAATTTAAAATCAGACTTAGTTTATTCTCCTATTTCATCTTATTTTATCTTTTATCTAGAGGAATGAAAAATTTTAGTGATTGTATAGTCTTATATTCCGGTTTTGTGAACCCCCGTTTTGAGTCAATAGACTTCTCTAATCTAAGAACGGTACAAATCCTGGATCCACACAGGACGTCTCTTGAATGCCTTTCTCTCCGTACGTTAACACCGTCAGGTTTCAGGAGGAAATGGCATACATAAGGATTATGTCGTGTGCCTACTTAACTTACACCAACCTAGGGTCGGTACTTTTATTTTTGAGTTCTGCTGTTTCGTATTTTTACTGCCTTCAGTGGCGTTCTTTATATCCCTCTGAGGTGGTTTTAGATTTCACCGATCTAATACGTTACAACCTTCCCATATAATCAACTGTTTCATACCTATATTATTCCTATTTTGTCCCTATTTTATCCCGGGAAGGCTCAATACCTGACTCCCTAGTCAGAGGTTTAAAACGTCTTTTAAACCTGAACAGCAGAACTGTACCCTCTCTGTCTTAGTTAGAAATAATTTTAAATGTAGGGTGCAAAACCAAAATGGTACTCACAAACTCCCCCCTGTGCGAGCGATTCAAACCGAGTCGATCGCAAGGGACCGGCAGAGAAGGTGTCCGGCGGAGCTAATCAGCTGGCCAGTGAAGCAAGAAAGCAGCCTGGACTTGTAGGTCAGGTGGGGCCCCGTGCAGCCCTCCGGCGAAGACCTTCCCCTGCGCGGACCAAGCGTCGAGTCACGGCACCAAAAATGTTAGGTTATTTTAACTCACAGGTTTACCTAGAAAGAAAAGCACGCACAGAGAAGATGTGAAATGTGTTTGCTCAGCTGAGGGAGAATCATGCAGTAAAAGAAACTGACACACCAGTCGTTGTTCTGATCCAGCAGAGTCTCAAAGATGTTGAGAATCACAGCTTCTATTTATTCACACAAATTAACAGTTTCACCACACCCCCATTGTCCATTGTCTTATCTTATCACCATACAAGACACAGCAGAACTGTTTCTAACACAATGGCACTTTGTAGGTTTGTTTGTTTGTTTGTAGGTGCATCCTGTTTGGACAGCATAAAATACAGAGTCAGCTCCTTATAAGCACATTTCCTTAAGAAGGTTCTTACCCCCACACTAAAAGTTACTTCCCTTAGTCTTGTCACACAAAGTTAAACAAAAGAACAGACTGCATTTATCACATTCTCCAACAGTTGGGTTTTTAGATTTTGCTCTAACAAATTAGGTTATGGTTGTTTGTCTTCTTCTTGGCATTTAGTACAAAGACAGTACTGAAGAAATTTGATTACTGCTGATTTACCTTAATTCTAATCTATCTTTAGTTGATGAGGTGCGGCTCATTAACCAGGTTGTGAGTTTGTTTAGAATTGTCTTTTGCATGCAGTTGCATCAGGTTGATCTGAAACCATACTCCAAGTCTGTTGATTCAACTTAATCACTTGTCATAATCAACCAATTAATCTTTTGTGAAATCTTTTGTGAATTGCTTACCTGTGTTTTAACATTCATGCTCTAACACTTAATTAGCTCAGCTCCTAATGGTCGGATTGGGAGGTTCTCACTGGAGGACCTTCTGAGGGGGTACCCCTCTCCTTTTCGGGGAAGGACTGATCGGTGGCCATGGGTCACTGAATTCAAGCAGAGGCTGAGGTCACGGCAACAGACGCATACACGTTTCAATACCAGGTATGGATGTAATACCCTCTGAAGTGTACTGGAAGATGCTACATCATTTCTCCTGTGTTCTGTGGTTTATTTAATAATAATGGCTTGCATTTATATAGCGCTTTTCAAGACCCTCAAAGTACTTTACAACTCCATTATTCATTCACTCTCACATTCACACACTGGTGGAAGAAAGCTACGATTGTAGCCACAGCTGCCCAGGAGCAGACTGACAGAGGCTAGGCTACCATCAGCCACTCTGGCCAAAACCAGTAGGTGGGTTGGTGAAGTGTCTTGGCAAAGGACACAACGACATGTAGCAGGCGGAAGCAGGAATAGAACCCAGGTTTTCTAGGTCGCAGGCCAACAACTCTACCACTGAACTACAGCCTACTACTAGAGCATCCTGACAGATGACGAGACCTGTGGATGGCCACTTCTGAGGCTAGGGGCTGTTGATATGACATTTTAACTATCAAATATAATGGCTTAGAAGTCCCCATGGGTTTTCGGTCTCAATACACAGAAGTGTCAGCAAAGTCATCTGGAAGGATCAAATATTTGTCACTTTGAGCTAATTCCATGGCCAAACATGTCTCATGTCTGATTATAAAATTGTGTTTTGACCATTGTCTTTTGTTTGATCGACCTACCCAACATTTAGGTAGATTTGTCATAACATTTAGGAATATTCCCTTTATATTTATGGTATTAATTAAATTAATAAAAGCAGGGAATGATGCCAGAATATTACAATGTAATTAGGATTCAATTATGTATTCTCTGTCTAGTGAATGTATCCAGGCCGGGATGACAAGTTAGGGAAAACAAGCTTATTGTTCCAGCATAATATTCCTGAAAAAAAAAAGTGTCAGATCGCCGGAGTGACAGAAGCCAGAGCAGCAAGATATCTACGGAACGTTCTGACCTGGATGGGCTGCTTCATGCTTTACTATCAGTCTGGCATGAACCAGTTCTTCGGGAGCTGGACATGAAGATTGGAGAAGATAAACAGTGATTGCAGAATACTATTTAAACTGTTAGTCAGAAAATTTGGGGAGGGCAATGTAAGAGTAATCTCTGTCCCCTCCATGTTCTGGCGAGACATATTGGATTAAATACTTGAAACGCCTTCTGGGACTCAGTCTCACCTTTGTTTTAGAAGAGCTGCATTTTCTGGTATAACAAGCCCTGAAATTTTTATCATCTTATTTAACTCCACGTGTTCACAGATTTTGGACTCTATTGCCCCATTTAAGATCAGACCTATCAAAGCTAAGCCTGACCACTGGCTTACTGACACTTCTCGCACGCTTAGACGGCTTTGCAGACAGACTGAATGCAGGTGGAAAAAAGGCAGATTACATGTATCACTGGATATATTGAAGGAAAGCCTCTCTCCTTATCAGAAGGCTGGTAAAGAAGTGAAATGTCAATATTTGGCAAACATCATGCCTCTTTTCTTCTGTATGCAGATGACTTGCAAATCTGCCAGTTCTGCCAAATTCAGCGAGTGCACTGGAATCCATCTACAGGTGTTTAAAGGACATTAAACTCTGGCTGCCTAACATTTTTCTCTGTGTAAATGAGATCAAAACAGAATGCATTCCGTTTTCTCCTTCCAAATCATTTAATAACCAGTTAATTGTCCCAGATCTTGATCTTCTGTCTCCCCACCTTGACCATGTGGTCAGAAATCTTGGTGTGATGTTTGACAAAATTTTCAAATTTTATAAATAGGTTGACTCCGTTGTCAGAGCAAGTATATGCCAGCCCTTCTTGAGCCATGGCGACCTGGAGAATGCTATTCATGCGTTTAGCACCTCTCGGCTTGTCCACTGCAATGCCCTCTATTTTGGTATTAATAAAATATTACTAAATCACCTACAACTTGTCCAGAACACTGCTGCCCGTCTACTAACAAACACCCAGGAGCATGACATCACACCTGTCCTATATTCTCTACACTGGTTCTGAGTTGAATACACAAGTCCTTTCAAACTTTTACCCTATATCTTTAGTGCAACAAATGTTCTTGCTCTGTCTAATGTATGTGAGATTATAAACTTTTATCAACCAAGCAGGCCCTTGCGCCCTGCTGGACAGAATCTGTTAGAGGTCCAATGGAAGATGTCAAAAACATGGGGTGAATGGTCTTTTGCAGTTGCTGGTCCGAAACTGTGGAACACACTGCCCCTGGAGCTTCGTAGCCTCACTGATTTACTTGTTTTCAAATCAAAACTTGAGACTTACCCTTTTCGGATGGCATTTGGCACTTATAGCCGTTATGCCCCTTTTATTATTTTAATGTTTGACCCAGTTTCTATTTAGATTTTTATCTGTTTAATTGTTTCAGTTTTAATTTGTTTGATTGCTATTTTCAAAAGTCTATACTTAGCTTTTGTGTGTTTTTAATGCTGTGAACCACTTTGGTCAACCTTGGTTGTTAGAAATGTACTATTTAAATAAAGACTTGTTGATTGAAAAGGTAATGAATGGAAAAAAAACATGTACTCTCTCTACATTGCAAATAATCTCAGCCCCCCAATTTAAAGTCCTTAAAATTCTACTAGTAAAAACTAAACTATTGCTTGTTTGTCCAAAAGCCTTTTCAAATTTCATATTAAACATTAATTCCCCAAAAATAGATAATTGTAAATATAATTTAAGGTCCTTGAAAATTGTAATCATGGCCTTGCATCCGGGCTGCACAGTGGTGGTTGGTAGCACTGTTGCCTTGCAGCAAGAAGGTCCTGGATTCAAATCCCGGCCTGCATGGAGTTTGCATTGTCTCCCTGTGCATGCGTGGGTTCTCTCTGGGTACTCCAGCTTCCTCCCACAGTCCAAAAAATATGACTGTTAGGTGAATTGTTCTCTCTAAATTGCCCTTAGGTATGAGTGTGTGCGTGTATGGTTGTTTTTCCTGTATGTCTCTGTGTTGCCCTGTGATGGACTGGCGACCTGTCCAGGGTGTACCCCGCCTCTCGCCACTTGATGTTTTAACACACAAAGTTAAAGTCAAATTAAGTTTATAATGAATAAAATGCTCAAGGTGACAGAGGGTCGCAGTTCAATATATCCATTAATTGCGTTACAACAACGACTCACTCACGTGTAATGTTTAGGAACAGTAGCGTATTTCGCTTGTTAGTTTTGCTTACAACACGAAACAGTCTATGAAGAGCATAGATGTGAAAGAAAATGTTTCAGGGGTAAAATATCAATATTGCAGCAACTGGGTAGGACATATACACACGTGCTCAAATTTGTTGGTACCCCTCCACAAAAAATGAAGAATGCACAATTTTCTCTGAAATAATTTGAAACTGACAAAAGTAATTGGCATCCACCATTGTTTATTACATATTTAATAGAAATCAGACTTTGCTTTTGATGTTTCATTCAACATAATATTGTAAATAAGAAAACAAATGAAAATGGCATGGACAAAAATGATGGGACCCCTAACCTAATATTTTGTTGCACAACCTTTAGAGGCAATCACTGCAATCAAACGTTTTCTGTAGCTCTCAATGAGACTTCTGCACTTGTTAACCGGTAGTTTGGCCCACTCTTCCTGAGCAAACTGCTCCATCTGTCTCAGGTTTGATGGGTGCCTTCTCCAGACTGCAAGTTTCAGCTCTTTCCATAGATGTTCGATAGGATTCAGATCAGGACTCATAGAAGGCCACTTCAGAATAGTCCAATGTTTTGTTCGTATCCAGTCTTGGGTGCTTTTATCTGTGTGTTTTGGGTCATTATCCTGTTGGAGGACCCATGACCTGCGACTGAGACCAAGCTTTCTGACACTGGGCAGTACGTTTCCCTCCAGAATGCCTTGATAGTCTTGAGATTTCATTGTGCCCTGCACAGATTCAAGGCACCCTGTGCCAGGCGCAGCAAAGCAGCCCCAAATCATAACCGAGCCTCCTCCATGTTTCACTGTCGGTATGGTGTTCTTTTCTTTGAAAGCTTCATTTTTTCGTCTGTGAACATAGAGCTGATGTGACTTGCCAAAAAGCTCCAGTTTTGACTCATCTGTCCAAAGGACATTCTCCCAGAAGGATTGTGGCTTGTCAATATGCATTTTAGCAAATTCCAGTCTGGCTTTTTTATGTTTTTCTTTCAAAAGTGTAGTCCTCCTGGGTCTTCTTCCATGGAGCCCACTTTCGCTTAAACAGCGACGGATTGTGCGATCAGAAACAGACGTACCTTCACCTTGGAGTTCAGCTTGCATCTGTTTGGCAGTTATCCTTGGTTCTTTTTCTACCATTCGCACTATCCTTCTGTTCATTCTGGGGTCGATTTTCCTCTTGCGGCCGCGCCCAGGGAGGTTGGCTACAGTTCCATGGACCTTAAACTTCTTAATAATATTTGCAACTGTTGTCACAGGAACATCAAGCTGCTTGGAGATGGTCTTGTAGCCTTTACCTTTACCATGCTTGTCAATTACTTTCTTTCTGATCTCCTCAGACAACTCTCTCCTTTGCTTTCTCTGGTCCATGTTCAGTGTGGTGCACACAATGATACCAAACAGCACAGTGACTACTTTTCTCCATTTAAATAGGCTGAATGACTGATTACAAGATTGGAAACATGTGTGATACTAATTAAAGTAACTATTTAGTTTGAAATATCACTATGATCCAGTTATTTATTATCTTTTCTAAGGGGTACCAACAAATGTGTCCAGGCCATTTTAGAATATCTTTGTAGAATAAGCAATAATTCAACTCTTTTCACAGCTTCTTTGCTTTATTCTATGACATACCAAAGGCATGCAAGTATACATGATAAAATAGCTTTCAATTTCATCACTTTTCAGGAGTAATGCAGCATTATTTCAATGAGCTGTAAGGGTACCAACAAATTTGAGCACGTGTGTATACCACGTTACATCCTTTATAAATCAAGATGTGAAGATGATGCAGCAGTGCATCCCAGTTTGAAGACAATCCCCAAAACACTTCATAGAACACCAAAAAGTAGTTTCCAGTACAAATCTTGACTATGGCTTAACAGATTGTAGTTTATTCCTTTGCCTGAAGACATTTTGCAGTATCGCGTATATTTGTAATATCACAATTTTAAAGAATTGTACCTCATGAACACCAAACACTGGACCAAATGATGAGCTGTTCAATAGTGTGAAATATTTTTTCAAAATTATTATAAATTTCAAAACAAACTTACATCATAAAATGAGGAAAGGATAAGTTCATGTGAAAAAAAGATATTTGATCATAGATAATCAAAATTTACCAAATAATGTTTGTCTAAAAGGAACACATATCATCAAACTTTATTAACAGACACAGAGTCCAAAATAAAAAAAGTTAAAAACAGACACAGAGGAAAATAATAATGAACAATAAAAATTCAGAGTAGACAGCTATACCAGTGATGCCACAGTTCTGATTGGAAAAGGGTGGAACTACTTTTGACATTAGTCAAGCTCTTTATAATTACATTTTCACATTGGTTGAGCCAATAGATAAACTGTACATCAAATTCCTCAAAGCCGCATGTAATCTCTTTATCCCAGCAGAAACAAACAAATGGCAGAATTCTTAAACAGTCATTATATGCTTCATTGAGTTTCCATAAGCTCGATTGCTTATAGTTGGACCACAGTGAGTGCTGTATACAGCTGAGTACAATACCCTTTGAAAAGTGTCACATGCACTGAACTTACGCACAAGCATATTGGCCTGTGCATACATCATGCGGCTTTGCCGGTAGACATCATCAGTCAGATCTTCATTGATGAAATGACCCAAATATTTATATTTGCCACTCGATGCCAGGTTATTACCACACAACTTAAATTGGGGAAACTTCAAACCCTTATCTTCATATATGTCAGTGGGAATTAATAAGTCCTGCCAAACTTTATCAAAATGTTATTCTGTTTCACCCGCCATTTGCAAACTACATTAGATCTACATCAGTGAATCTACAATGATAACAGTGATTTCCCAAGAGACTAAAGACAGCTACAGAACAGCTCTCAGATGTTGTGTTTGTTATCATTATTAAACTGTTAATAGAATTATAGGAAACAATTTAATTAGTTCGGATTTTGCCTCAGGCTATTTGAAAAGGTATAGTAAATGAAATACCAACGTAATTTTAGGAACTAATTAAATGCCAGTTTCCACCCTTGATTTTTATGTCCCTTCAAGGCCTTTGACCTTTTCTTGTTTTCTACCTCTCTTTTTAGTTACCTTTAAGTCTAAAAGTGCTATAATTCATAAACATTTAGATTTACGAACCCAACACAAGAAGAATTTGACTAAAAAGACATGATAGTAGAGATGCAGAAAGCTTAGCACTGTTGAATATCTTATTCACATTTCAGCTGTGCAGGTCTTTCTCTGTGGATTTCCCATTATGTTATCCACTTGCTGATGTGGAAGATTATCTAGCCTTCTCCCCAAAAACATACATGTTAGGCTCATTGAGGGTTCTAAGTTGACTTTAAGTCTGATTATGTGCATGCCTTTTTATCTTACTGTTTTAGTAAGTAAGTAAGCAAGCAAAGTTTTTTTATAAAGTCCCTTTCCCAGACACTGTCAGAAAGTGTCGTGTTGTATGAAAAAGAGAAAATATCTGCAGTGGTTGTGTGAATAAAATACCTTGTTGAGGTCAGAGGAGTATAGGCAGACTGGTTCAAGATGATAGAAAGGCAAAAGTAGCTCAAAGCATTATTCATAACAACCAAGGTATCCAGAATGCTGTTTGTTAACATTTTAAGCCCCAGGGTCTCTACAGTGTCTCTTCAACCTCCTAGCTCAAATAGTACATGCCGAGCATGAATTCATTTTTTCTCTGCAGAAGAAAGCTATGTAAACAATCTTGGAATCAAAATGAAGCTAATGTGTGTGAGATTTAATTAGAGGTGTTTTTGTACCCAACATATATATAACATATATACCCAACATACCCCATTTAAATAACACTATAACAAAGTATTATGTTTGACTATAACTGAAGAACATTTATTCAAATTCCAAAGAAAACACAACTGTAAAATATATACTGTATATGAAATAAATAAAATAAATCACAAACCCCCACCCAAAAAACCAACCAGCATATTTACATGTTTGCAAATATTTCTTACTTTACCTTTTCATGCCACAGCACAAAACTGTTTATTTTAGCTTTGAGGCACAGTGCAACATTGCAACTCTGACAATATATGGGGTTTTTCACTCTTTTGTTGCAAGCATCCTGACAGAGCCTGCAGTACTGTCTACTTTCTGTGGCATTGGTGCCATAAAATGTGGCATGCAGGTGGATGAGGACCGTGATTGTGGTGGTACAGAAGCAGCAGGAAAGTCCAACATCTCCTTTGCTTGCTTCTCCTGGAACCTTTTGTTTGGCTCCTGAACCTGTGTCTTATACATCTCCTTATGCAGAATAAAACCGTTTACAATAGCAATATACAGAAAATGGTAAAAAAAAAAAAAAAGGTTTTATACCACTACATTGTAATATTGGATCAGTGCATCTGACAAGTCAACACCATCCATGTTCTTATGATCTAACACAAAGCCAGGAACAGGTACTGCCTTTGTTGTCCAACCTGCATCCTCCTTGACTTTGCGCTGCACATTCTGCTCCTTGAAGGCCTTAGGCGCTGTAGAGCACATTGTCACCTCAAGAGTGTTAATCCACTTCACAAATAGAAGCACATTTTTCCTGATCAATCACACATCCCCTCTCACAGCCCTTTTTAGGGAAGTCATTTTTGTTTGTGCGTGGAATGCCATGCCAGTCTGTTTTTTTTTTCTTCTGATGCTTCCACAACATGCTATTTGTTTTTGGTACAGGTCACTGATGAGGGCAGGGCTTGTTGGGGTTGACTCAGCATAAGCTATAAATGTCTGGTTTCTCTGAGCATCAATAAGTATGATCAACAACTTAATATTAATATAATTATTGATGAAGTTCTCATTAAACTAGGGGTAAGGTTGATCTGAGCTCACAGAGCCCAGATCACCCCTCCCTGTTTAACTTATGGTGCTACTTCTGGTTAGCAAAATGATTAACAGTTTCTAAAACTATCACCATCTACATCAGTGTTTCCCAACCTTTTCGTATTAAGGACCCCCTTACCAGTGACCAAGAAAACCCCCCCTACATGCAATAAAAGTCATTAATTACAAACATGGTTTTGCCATAATTTAACAGCAATTGTAGATTTTTGACCATATTCTTCTTGTTTTTACACTGTAGTCTATATAGATACTTTTCTTTTTGTCTTTTGGATTTTTATAAATGTAATATTTATAAATATAATTTTGGTAACCTCACAACCTCAACACAGACAAACTTGTACGGACCCTCATCGATCTCCTGGAATCCTCACGGGGAGTCCCAGACCCCGGTTTGGGAACCACTGGTTTACAGGTTAAGCTGCCTTAATATTAATTTAATTAATATTAATTATTTAAAGCATTGGATATAGGACAGTGGCCATATTGTTATGTTTACACTTTGTAGTGTAAGTGTAGTGAAATATACACTCTCAGCAGTGCTCGGCTCCCATACCAGGAAGCAGAGGCTCTCTCTCTCTCTTTGGTAGAATCTGTAATTCAAAGATTCTTTCAGGGTTTTGAACAAGTCAGTCAGAACATATTTCATCGGCCGGATACAGTTCACCTGATCAATGATCAGCAGGCTCTTGTCTCTCTTAGATCCAATGAGCTTGGATCCACTCCCCTTCCCAGCAAGGGACGGAGTTAGCACGTCAAGGGCAACAGAGGAAGTATGGAGAGGAGCCCTATACTCAAATGGGAGTGATGACATCTCATGAAGTCCTCCTTTCCCTGCTGAAAGTGGTTTGTGTGATGTGTGATCAGCACTCCTACCGGCAGGAGATCGTGTGGTCCAGTGACCATGGCTGTGTATCCACGGAGAGGACATCAATACTGGGGATGAGAACATCATCCCATCCAGAACAGCGAAATGCTACCCTAATAACAAACCCTTGTTGACACAACTGCTAAACAAGAAAAAAAGAGCCTTCAGGGAGGTTGACAGGGAGTTATTTAGGAGTACACAAAAGAAACTTATAGTCAAGATCAGAGACAACAAGGAGCCATTCAGGAAAATGCTGGGGCGGAAGTAGCTCAGCATCCTCCTCTCTTCTCCCCTACCAAACAGACATTGGACCCTCTTCTGACCCACAGCTTTCCTATCATACATCAAAAGAACAGCATTAGGCTGTTTTAAATCATATTTGTCTGACAGATTCTAGTTTATTCATGTAAATGATAAATCTTCTTCACACTCAAGGGTTACCTGTGGAGTTCCACAGGGTTCTGTGCTTGGACCAATTCTTTTCACTATATATATGCTTTCAATTGGTAGAATCATTAGACGGCATGGGATACATTTACACAACTATGCCAATGATACATAACTATATTTATCCATAAATCCCGATGAATCCAGTCAGTTAGGTAGATTACAGGCATGTCTGGAAGACATAAAAACATCGATGACTCTAAACTTTTTGCTCTTAAATTCTGACAAGACAGAAGTTACTGTCTTTGGACCAGAAGCTCTTAAAAAGAAACTGATTAGTCAATCGCTTAATCTGGATGGCATTAAATTGGCCCAAAGTAATAATGTAATAATAATAATTACAATAATCAAGAACCTCTGTATTATTTTTGACCAAGACATGACACTCAAATCCCATTTTAAAACAGGTTTCTAGGATTTCCTTCTTTCACCTCTGGAATATTGCTAAAATTAGAAACATCCTGTCCAGGAATGATGCTGAGAAACTAGTCCATGCCTTTGCTACCTCAAGGCTGGACTACAGCAATGTTTTACTATTAGGAAGTCCACAAAATGCAATTAAAAGCCTTCAGTTGATCCAAAATACTGCAGCAAGAGTTCTGATGAATATTAAAAAGAGAGATCACATTTCTCCTGTTTTAGCTTCCCTTTAATGTCTCCCTGTTAAATCTAGAAAATAATTTAAGATCCTCCTTCTTACATATAAAGCCCTTAATAATCAGCTCCAACATACATCAGAGATCTAATTGTTTCATACGTTCCCAACAGAGCACTTCGCTCTCAGACTGCAGGTTTCCTTGTAGTTCCTAGGATTTCTAAAAGTAGAATGAGAGGCATATGTTTTAGTTATCAGGCTCCTCTCCTGTGGAACCAGGCGGTACTTTTAGGACCAGGCTTAAAACTATCCTTTTTGATAAAGCTTATAGTTAGAGTGGCTTAGGTTATCCTGAGCTGTCTCTGTATTTATGCTGTTATAGGCTCAGACTGCTGGAGGACAGACTGACCAATTTTCTTCACTTTGCTACTTTCTTTTCAACTACTCTTCAGTTGCAATATATGCTGTTATTTTGACTGTTAACTGTGTTTTCTCTCAGTGTTTTTCTCTCTATAGAAGGTACACCTGGTCTGGTATCCTACTTAGCTACAATGCCCTATTGGACAGGGGGCGTCGACTGGGATGATGGTCTCGGTGGCTGAACATACCCCATGTCCTGTTAACAACTTTTTACATTCTTTAATATAGAAAGTACTCTTATATCAGATCTCTGTTCATTCTGTGTCTCTGCTCTGTCTTCTCAAACCCCCAGACTGTCGTAGCAGATGGCCGCTTGTATTGAGCCAGGTTCTGCTGGAGGTTTCTTTCTGTTTAAGGGAAGTTTCTCCTCTCCACTGTCACTACATGCTTGCTCAGTATGAGGGGTTGCTGAGGGATTAAGGCGGAATTTTACTGCCATTATTCAAGAGCACAGATTTACAATTTGAGTGCAGGATTTTGTCTCTTTTCTCTCAAAACATATAATGCTTGGGCTTAAAACTTCTGCTCTCTTTTAAATATTCTCTCTTCTCCCTCAAAACCTGTAATGCTTGCTCTCAAAACTTCTGCTTTCTTTCAAATATTTGGTGTTCTCCCTCAAATCTCTGTTTTCGTGCTCAGATTTTATGCTTCTTGGTACGGTACGTAGTGAAAAAAGAGAGTGTCGACGAGCCGAGAGAAAATGGCGGAAAACTCGACTCCAGGTTCACTGTGAGATCTACAAAGAGAGACTGAATAGATATCAACTATAAAAGATGCTAGGGAATTGTTCTTTTCTGAAATCATCAACAGAAACATTAATAATGCACGGACTCTATTTGCAACAGTGGAAAGACTAACTAATCCTTTAGTGACAGGAGCCCCAGAACTAAACTCTACCAGGGCCTGCAATGAATTTGCCAGCTTTTTCACTGAAAAGATTCTAACAATTAGATGGTCAATCTGTACCTCAATATCGAACCCACAACCAGTGCCATCCCCAATCAACAGCAATGTAGAGAAAATGTCTGAATTCCATGAATTAAACCAGAACAGCCTTGAAAAAAATCATTATCCAATTAAGCTCCTTCTCCAGCTGTCTTGATATCCTACCCACAGCTTTTCTAAAGAAAGTTCTTCCTGTCATTGGGTCTGATCTTGTTCAAATAGTGAACTAATCCCTCCTGTCAGGTGTCTTCCCCCAGGCTTTAAAAAAAGCAGTTATTAAACCACTACTAAAGAAGAAGAATCTGGGCAAGACGTTAATGCAGAACTACAGGCCAATCTCTAATCTTCCATTCATCAGTAAGACGATTGAAAAAGCTGTTTCAGCAGTTAAATAGCTTCATAACAAAGACAAACCGTTTTTATGTTTTTCAGTCTGGTTTCCGTGCTCACCACAGCACTGAGACTGCCCTCATCAAAGTTTTCAATGACCACAGTGCTGGTTCTGTTGGACCTCAGTGCAGCATTTGACACTGTTGATCATGATCAGGGCCGTTTCATTGAATTTAGGAGCCCCAAGCAAAATGGTTATTGAGGCCCCCCACGCAAAGCCTACAGGAACCACAGCATGCCATACAGTTTATGTTCACCCACACCTTATATAAATAAAATAGTGAAAATACTGCTGTTGCATATTCTGTGCAAAACATTTGATTATTTGCAAAAAACACCACCACAAAAATGTGCACAATAACTAAATCCAACATACTTAAACACACACACACACACGCACACACACACACACATACATACATACATACACACATATATACATACATACTAGGGTTGCCAACTCTCAGCAAATAAAATAAGGAACCACGCCCCACCCGCCGCCTCATGATGCTTATTCGACGTAATCGACTTTAATTTAATGCAAGTGTAAAACAAATACACAGTTACCAGCTGTCAGCTACATAAAATGATCCTGGTGTTATTTGTCTCTCAGAAACAGTTTATAACTTCCCTGCAACTCATTCATTTCACCTAAAAGGTACACCTGTTTCTCCATCACCTGTTCAGCTCTGATGATTCAGTAAGAACATCTCCTGGTTTCATCTTCATGTTTCCATCTCACCACATATCCACACCGATATCATGACCAGCAACTTTTACGGCTGTGGCTCCAGCAAACATCAGTTGATACTAGAAAGTCATATTAAATCAGTTTTAACAGGTTATTAAACGTGCTGCTGTTGTTTAGCACAACATCCGCTGGTTTCCTCTTTCTGCACAAAGTGGGCGATAAACAAACAAGAGCGAGAGAGAGACGGGACTTCCGACAGAAAAGCCGATCAGCTGATCATTGATCAGTTTCATGATTGAATGAGCAACAGGAGAGGGAGGGGAAAGAATGAGAGAAGACGAGGCAGTTGCACAGCTTAAAGACATATAATAACTCCAACTTTGTCTTTTTTTCATTGTAGCTGAAGTACGGAAAAACAGTGTTCCTTCTCATCTTAATACGGAACGCATAATATTTTCTCTGAATACGGGATGATTCTGTTTTTTACGGGACGGTTGGCAACCCTAATACATACATACACTCATATTAACATTTGTCAGTTCTCACAAAGTGAGAGAATAAAACACTATCATTAATGTTCCAGTCTGCTTTGATGCACGGAATTTATAGTGTGGTTTTCCTACCCCTATTTGGTAAATAGATTATCTCGGTGGAATAGTTAGTATAGCAGAGAAGCTATCCCACTTTCATTAAGACCTATTACAAAGCTATAGCAATGTCATGTCATTAAATACGATAAAAAGTGATTATGGAACAAATCTGCGTCTTCCTTATCCCGTTAATAAACATATTACAGTATGTAACCATATTCCGTCTGTTCGAAGAACTAGTTTGTTACAAGCAGCATTGGCCGTCAGGCAGGTAGCTAACATAAAACATTTTTTGCTAGCCTACCTGCTGCGAAATTACACCAATTGTACAAGACAAGTAGATCTATTTTCTCCAGTGTAATTTATGACTTACCACTATCTTGTTTTTTCTTATCCTCCTCTTCCTTTTTCTTCTTTATCTTCCTGATGGATAATTCCGCTTCATTATGACTCCAGAGGTTTTGTATTTTGCCGGCAGCAGAGATCACAAACCTGACTGGCTGGCTGCTGTCAGTGACGACTGAGAGGGGCCCCTTTGAGGGGGATCCCGATAACAGTGTCATTGCACTTTACTGCCTTAACTATCAAAGGGGCGCTCACACAGTTTGTCTTTGCATTTTATTCTTAACCACTCGTTGTCCTGGGGCCCCACTGCCCCAGGCCAGCTAGGGTACCCAAAGCAATTGCTTGGTTTGCTTGCCTTCTCGCGACGGCCCTGATCATGTTATTTTATTGGAACGACTGGAGAGCTGGGTCGGACTCTCTGGCACACTACTTGGATGGTTCGAGTCTTACCTAAAGAACAGGGACTTCTATGTTTCAATAGGAAACTTTTCATCAGAACGAACAGAAATCACATGTGGGGTGCCCCAGGGCTCCCTCCTGGGGCCCCTCTTATTTAATATCTGCATGCTCCTACTAGGCAAGATTATAGCAACCAATAACATTAGCTACCATAACTACACGGATGACACTCAGCTTTACATTACAATGTCACCAGGTGACTCTGAACCCATTCAAACCCTAAATCAATGCGTTGATCAAATAAATGGTTGGATGTGCCATCACTTTCTCCAGCTGAATAGAAACAAAACTGAAGCAATTATTTTTGGACCCAAAGAGGAACGATCAAGAGTCAGCACACAGCTTCAGTTAATACAGCTAGAAACTACTGATCAGGCACGAAACCTAGGTGTAGTAATGGACTCAGACCTGAACCTCCAGGGTCACATAAAGGCAATAACAAGGTCAGCCTTCTATCACTTGAAGAACATTTCTATGATTAAACGACTGATGTTGCAACAGGACCTAGAAAAACTCATCCAGTGTTTATCTTTAGTCGGATTGATTACTGCAAAAGCATCTTCACAGGTCTGCCTAAAAAGTCAATCAGACAGCTGCAGCTGATCCAGAACGATGCTGCTCGCGTCCTCACTAGAACCAGGAAAGTAGAGCACATCACTCCAGTTCTTCTAAAGTCCTTACACTGGCTCCCTGTAGCTCAGAGAATAAATTTAAAAATACTCCTACTAGTTTATAAATTATTAAATGGCTTAGCACCAAAATATGTTTAAGACCTGTTGTCACTGTATCAACCACCAAGACCCCTCAGGTTCTCCAACTCTAGCCTACTAAACATCCCTAGACTCAGAACTAAACATGGAGAAGCAGCTTTCCGTTTCTATACTCCCCTTATCTGGAACAGACTTCCTGACGAGTTTAGGGCTGCTGAGCACTGAACTGCTTTAAATCGAGACTAAAAACCCATCTGTTTAGAATTGCCTTCGATTAAATGATTGATCTCATATGTATGAAATGTGTTCATGCTCTCTTGCTTTATTGATCTTCCTCTTGCTTTATTGTGTATCATGTGTAATGTGTGTTTCTTTTACTTTTAATTTCCATTGTTTTTTGTTTTTTAAATCACCAAATCATGTAAAGCACCTTGAATAACCCTGCTGTTGAAAGTGTGCTGTACAAATAAAATTGCCTTTCCTTCTTGCTCAGACTTTTTCCTCCCGCGCAGACTGTCTCTCTCCACGGATCAAACCTGCGATTGAGTTGTGTCGTTGCCTAGCCAATAGAATGTTAGTTTTCCTCAAGGGGCAAACTCTGCAGCTCAGAATTGAGGCCATCCCGGAAGTAACAAAAATTGCAGTTCACCCCTCCTCCGCTGGGGGCTGGCTCCAGAAAGGAGCAATTTCCAATTGACTCCCATGTTAAAAAGACCAACTTCACAGCAGAAATAAACCTGTTTACAGCCTGGTTCAAAAAGCCATTTTAGGTTTAATAGGTCAGGTTAATCGTCATGACAACTCTGAGGGGGGTGAACTTTTTTCTAACTCATCCGTTTAGACGTAATTTCATCTTAGCTGGTGGCTAACGGTGGCTAGCAGCTTGCCGCCATAGACTGCTAACCCCCCCTGCTTGCTCCGGGGAAGGCCTTCAGCCTGGGGGCCCATTCCTTTCTCTGAACTTGAGCATCAACTTTATTAGTGTTTAGATATAAATCGTGCACTTATTGGACAAAGATGGCTTGCTGTGGTACTGATTGCATTAACAGACCGTCCAAGAAGTCTCTGCTCCATGTTTTTCGGATTTCTTATTTACATGTTGATTTATTCAAACTTCACATAGTTCTAGTAAAAGCTATGGGCAAACAGGGCTTCGTGATTTTATTTGACAAAATTATTACGTTTTGCTCATATCATGTCAAAATAACGTATTGATCGCTTCGCAGTCAAGACACACACACACACTTTATATACATATATATATATGTGTGTGTGTGTGTGTGTGTGTGTCTGGATATGTACCAGCACGTTATTTTGACGGTTTTAACATGTAAAGTAGATAAGAAATGTGATCATTTCAACCCATTGTCAAAAAAGCAGCCTTATCTTAAAGGCACATCTGTTTAAAAAATTCCTTTTTTTCCAACTAACTCCAGATATATTTCATATTTTGTTGTCAGAAGAGTTGTCATTTAACGTGCGGACAGGACCTGGCTCGGTGTCCAGTCCTCTGATCTCGATTGGTTCGGGCGATCTATTTTGTTGTGCGCATGCGTAGTGTCGGGATAGCTTGGACCACTGTTCTGACGATCTGTGCTACCTCCTCAGAATGTCCTACCGAAGCGCGCATTGATGGCTGTTGGCGCTACCCCTCGAAAAGTGCTACCGGTATGTTTACATGCCGAAAACAACAACAGTTAGCTTATGATGTTAAATATAATATTTTTCAAGTGACCGGATTGAAGTGGCAGTTTAGCAGTAATGTCTGACATAGCAACAATTTATATGAATACAAAAACTTTTCTTTCAATCCACAGAACATGCTACCCGTTTAATTTAAAGCTAAAACTAGCACATAAAACACATATATTATTTTTCCATTACCTCGTCGGAGTGGGAGTTATTTCCATTCAGTGTCCTAAAAGCAGCTTTGAACAGCGTGCATAACATCACAACTGCTTCCACCCAACAATCATCAATTAACACCCAGCGCCTATTACTGTGGGCCAACAGAGTGTATGGAATATTATATTTCAGTCAAAATCCCGAGGAGATTTTCAACCCTCACCTGCGCGTATTCAACAAGGCACGAATGTAATTGTTCATGCGCGCATATTCAACAACACGCGCGTGTAGAATTCATCTCATGAGTATCCATCAACCCGCGCATGTGGATTTCACCTCACACGCGCTCTACACGAAGCTTTCATACACGCGTGAAGGAAAATCTGCGCCCTCAAAAGGAAATTCTGCGCGAGCGAGTAAAAAACTTTGGACTGTTTGGAGGAAGAGCCTAAGGTCAGCACTGACCCTGTGTAATTGGCCTTTTTAAATCGGTAACGCCCACAGGATCAGTGAGATTTTTTCATAAGAGTTCACCAAACATTACATTACTTTTAGTATCCTACGAAAAAAAAAAGAAAAAACTCAGATTGAATGTCATAATTTATATTCTGTAGTTAGTTTTTCATACATAAATGTAAATTTCACAAATGCAAACCTCTCTTTTATACCTTCCTGAAAAAACTGAAACTCTTCTTCTGCTTCACTTTCTTTAATGGAGAAAAGCACTGCAATTGCTTGAAAGGATATAATGAACTGATTGTGAACTTTTTACCCCTAGCCCTTTTTAAAATGCATTTTTCATTTCATTTATTTATGATTTTAGTTTTTCTTTTTTTTTTCTCTGCTTGAATTCTACACCAATGTAATTTTGCTATTTTCCTGGCTGTCTTGCATCACCAGTCATGTTTTCTTTGACAAATGCCATTTTCTTGTATTGTTAAACTGTGAAAAATATAACTCTACTGATCCTGTGGGCGTTACCGATTTAAAAAGGCCAATTACACAGGGTCAGTGCTGACCTTAGACTCCTCCTCCAAACAGTCAAAAGTTTTTTACTGGCGCTAGCAAAATTTAATTTCGAGGGTGCAGCCTCTCCTAAGATTTACCTTCACGTGTGTATGAAAGCTTCGTGTAGAGCGTGTGAGGTGAAATCCACATGCGCGGGTTGTTGGATACTCATGAGATGAATTCTACACGCACATATTGTTGAAAATGCTCGCATGAGCAATTACGTGCGTGCCTTGTTGAATACGCGCAGGTGAGGTTGAAAATCTTGCTCGGGATTTTTGACTGAAATATAATTCCATACATCCACCATTCATCAGCAGGGGATTCGCACACGGGGGGAGCAGTTACCCGTTTCGTTTAAAACGTTTTCTTGTGAGGGTCATTGCATTTTGTTTATATTCTATTTATTCTAGTCTTCTGGAAATTATTATATATTAGTCAAGACATCATCACATTTATACTTTGAAGTGAGTGGAATAACATTTAGTTTTGGGTCAGGGATGGACCATCATCACACATGGGTCAGTATCACTCCCACAAAAGAGGCCGCTGCTCAATGTTGTGATGGTAGTAAAAATTATGGAGAGGTAGTAAGAAAGGTAGTAAAAGGTAGTAAATTCAACTCTAGGATTCTTGTATAAACCCTGTAATTAGCCCTTAGCCATCTCCCTGCCATTTACACACCTCCTCAGTATACTTAAGCCTTACTCTGACTGTCACTACCCGCTGGTTTGCCGTTTTATTTCCCTGCCTGGTTCCTGCCTTCCCTGTCGCCCATCTGGTTCCTGTTACTCCATTTCTGATCCTCCCGAGTCTCTTTAAGTTCCTTGTTTTGTTACCATTAAATCATTTCATTTGTACCTTGCTGCATTTGGGTATATAAAGACATGACATTTCCTTTCTTATTTCTTTGTTGTACGGTATCTGAATCATAATTCTTCAAATAAGTAAATACGTTTTTTTTAAATTAAATTTTGATATAATAAAATATTTAGTCTATACTTTCCACCATTCTTGCAGACTCTACTGAGGCGTGAAAGTAGTATTTGGTGAGCAAAATGCAATATGTGCTAAGCCATCCTGACACAGATGGATTATCCCCAATTTTTGTGCATTCATGAGCTCATTTTAGTTAAAGCAGTGGCAGAATATCTTGCTCCATGAGTGTCCATTGTAACTGGTATGAGGCAACTGTGCAGTTTAGTTCATTTTGAAGCAGAGAATGAGGAACCTCCATGCATTGAAGTACAGGCAGTACAAGGGTCAAAAGGATGCCCTAAATTTCAAATTAAGCAACAGGAACTGCAAGACATGTTAGACAAACAGTTGCCAATCCCATATAATGCACAGCTGCTGGGAGTCCGTGAACGCACTCTATTCCGTCGCTTATCGGTATTTGGAATTTCTGTGAGAGGCTCCTACAGTACTATGTCAGACCAGGAACTGGATAACTTAGTGGTGGGCAACAAAGCTCAAATGCCCAGTGTCGGCTATAGGCTTGTAATGGGAGGACAAAGGTCTTTAGGTCATAGGATAAAGTGGAGCAGCGAACTGCTACCAGGTTTTAGAGCACTCCTGCAAAGCTGTTGTTGACTCGGAGCCCCAAATCGGAGCCCCAAATCGTTGTCTCTGGCTGCTCATTGAAGCTCCGCAGTGTTTGCTACTGTCTGTGTTGTCCCACGATCTTTCTCTTGCAACTTACTGAAGCTCCGCCATGTTCACAGCCTGTGTTGTCTCTCTTATCTTCCTGCTCGCAGCAAACTGCTATCGGGGTCTGGAAAGTTCCCCCAAAGCTGTTATTGACTCGAATCATTCTCTTTGGCTGTTCACAGAAGCTCCACCATGTTCACAGCCCTCTGTGTTGTCTCACGTTTTTTTCCTGCGAGCTGCTACCGGGTTCCATAGCATTCCTACAAAGCTGTTGTTGACTTGGATCTCCAAACCATAGCACAACAGTCTCTCTGGCTGCTCCCGGAAGCTCTGCCGTCTTTACAGCTGTCTTTGCAGGAACCAAGGGAGGTTTGCTTTGCGAACAAGGTCCACAAGAACTTTACGTCAAGAGCCAGGCTTGCTTTGTGAACAAGCTCCACCATCACTTTTACCTCGAAAGCCAGGTTTGCTGCGTGACCAAGGTCCACAGACAGGTTTTGCTTTGTGAAGTTCACAGGCACATCGTGCTTGTCATAACCACATTTGGTTTTCCAGACATGTTCATGTAGCATCCATAGTAATGTATATTTTCATGTGTATGTTAAATGTGATCTTGTAAAAATGTTGCAAAAGAGATGAGAAAATATAAAAATCTCCTTGAACAGCAATTTGTTTTTTTATCTCGGCCTTTATTTTCATACAGTTGACACGTACACACAGTAACAAAGCTTCACGTATTATCTCTGTCTATATTCATACATTCGGGAACATCTTTCATAGAAGCTCAACTGAACTGACTTAAGGTGCTCCCTTTTAAACTCTAAAGAGTAGTCTGTTCTGTTGAAAAACATGTTGCTTCTCACGGAGCCACTATTCATCCTCACGGCTGTTTGTTTCTCCAACGTACAACGAGTCTCTTCCCGCTCGCTGCTGCCGGGAGCTAGTGGTGAATATGAAATTTCAAAAAGAGACCATGGTCCAGTACACATTCACCCACTAAAGCAAATTACATGCCAAAAGTAGGGACAAACACAAATTCGTGCTCGTTTCTCCAACATATGTGAAGTCTCTTCCTGCTCGCAAGGCGACTGCTCCAGGGGTCTGGAGCATTCCTTCTCACTCGCTGCGTGGAGCAAGTGGTGAATGTGTGGAACAGAGCAAGATATAAGTTTGGTCCAAAGATAAGTAAAGGGAAATCCATAGTCTTGTACACAGTAGTCACCCACCGTAGCAAATGGAACAGTCAAAAGCGAGCACAGAAACACTAATTTGTACTCCTGACTATTTCTCCAACATACGATGAGAATTTTTCTGCTTGCGGGATCAAGGCCAAACGGAATTCGTAGTCCAGTGCACAGCAGTCACCTACCGTACGAAACGGAACTGTAAAAGTGAGTACAGAAACAAAAATGTGTCCTCGTCACTGTTTAACCAACATAGACTCTTATTCCTCTTAACCGGACTGCTCCCTTGTCTCGAGAGCCACGTTTTCTCTCCTTGCACGCAAACGCTCACACGTTTCATATTGAATGTCGGTATAAGTTGTTCTGGGAGGTTGTTCATGACCACGTTTCCTGCAAAGCCTTGCTCTCTGCAAGGCTCAAAAACAAGCACTGAAATACAAATCTGTACTCGTGACTGTTTCTCCAACATACGAAAGTCTGTTCTTTCTCACAAGGAAAGAGGAGCCTTCTCTGGCTCAGGAAGCATGCTCACAGGAAGCATGCTCATGCAAGTTCCTCTGAGACGATTTATGGAGCTCTCTCTGAACACAAAAGAGGAGTCTGTTTTGTTGAAAAAAGGGCTGCCTCTCACAGACCTGCTACGGCAGCCTGTATAGTCTCTCTTTTTCTTCATGCGAGCAACAAACTGCTAATGGGGTCTGGAGCGTTCCTGCAAAGCTGTTGACTCAAAGCTCCAAAACCATAGCAAAATCATTCTCTCTGGCTTTTCACAGGAAGCTCCACCGTGTTCAAAAATGTGATGTCTCTCTGTTCCTCCTGTGAGCAGTGTACTGCTACCGGGGTCCGACGCGTTCCTGCAAAGCTGTTTGTGACCTGGAGCTCCAAAATTGTGGCACAATCATTCTTTCTTCTCGTACCCCACAAGCTCCTCTGGTCCCAGAATGGTTGTACTCCCTGCGAACAACAGAGTCTGGGTTTGGAAGAGATGGTTTCGCTGTGACTATTTTTCTGTTGAGTTGTGAAGATTAAGGCTGGGCCGGTTTGGATTTTTTCTTACCGCGGTCGGTAATCAACAAATTCCGCGGTTTTGCGATATACCCATATATATATATATATATATATATATATATATATATATATATATATATATATATATATATATATATATATATATATATATATATATATATATAACCGCCGCTGCGCCACGGCTGTACCCTGCTCGTGTGCATAAGGCTTTGGCCCCCAGTGTTTCCCACACGTAGACGAATCTGTGGCGGTGCGCTACAGATTAAACACCGACCAAAATGAAATCAACACGACCGTCACATATTGTGTTTTGTTTTAATTTTTTACGGTATTTAAATCACATGCTCTTTCTCCGTCTCTCGGTCACTCACGCGTCTCTCTCGCTTTCTTTCTCACCTCTCACACACATGCACACACACACACAGCCCCTCCCCTTTGTGCACAGCACATCTGTCGGGATCACCTGTGGCAGAGGATGTCCTCTCCCCCGCCCCCCCGGCCACCACACATTGCTTACAAATCTGTGGCCCCCCATATTTCGTCTTCCCTTCTACTGTGAGACTGACTTTATTTGTGCGTGCATCCACGGCTTGAAATGCACACACATGAAATGCTATTATGCATCACAAAAAAATTGCGCTGTGCAGGGCTTTTTTTGGGGGGCGGTGATGACGGTGAGGCGCTCAGACCCGCGATGAGCGTCACGTGACTGCGGTATGACGGTAATCCAGTTACCACCCCAGGCCTAGTGAAGATGCAAGGAGAACACATTTGAAAACGGAATAAAGAGACAATCCCCTGCTGTGGCAGATGAGAAATAAGAGATTTTTTTTCATGGTGAGATGTGACGAGGAATTTACATTTGAATACAGTACACAGAGACAAACCCCTGCTGTGGCAGACGAAAGACAATGGGGAGTGTGTTTTGAACAGATTGTGGTGGACCGTGTCATGGACCTCGTTACGGAATATGTGCTGGACCTGGTTGATGGACCGTGTTGCAGACCCTCTCTCTACTGTTGCTCTTGGCACTGCTCCCGGGGTCTGGAACGTTCCTGCTAGCTGTTGCTTGCAGCGAGTGGTAATAAAAAGGTCCAAGAGGGCGTTTAGCTCTGGTGAGCAGTGAACACAGTGGTACATTTATGAGAAGAAAAAGATCATGGCACAACACAGACTGTTGCAAACATAGTGGAGAGTCCACACCCGGGAGAGTGTGAGCAGAAAGACAGGACTTGTGGTGTGAGTTGGAGAAACGAGTATGATGACAAATTTGTACTTTTCCGTCTTGGCACTGCTTTTCACTGTTCCTCCCGTTTGCTTCCCTGTGTAATTGTAGACTGGACTACCGATTATTTTTGTCCATTATTCATTTTGTATGCAACTCATTGTTTCTTGCTCTCTGTTCCGCAAACATTTCACCCCTTGTTCTGAGCTCAACAGCTAGCTAGTAGTAACGCTCCAGGACAGGGAGAAGAGCGCTCAGTGAACAGTGAACACAGTGGTGTGGTTGTGAGAAGCCAGAGAAAGATCATGGAAAAACCCAGGCTGCAGCGAACAAGAGCAGTGCCTCCATGAGCAGCAAGATAAAGAGCGGGTTTACAGGCAGGCTTGCTTTGCGAGCGAGGTTCACAAACAGGTTTGCTTTGCGAACAGTGTCCATGAGAGCATCTACCTTGCCAGCCAGGTTTGTTACATGAACAAGGTCCATGAGTGCGTTTACTTCACAAGCCATGATAAGTACGCAAATGCAGATAAAGTTCTCAATGACACAGACGTGATGGTTCCTCTCGCGTGTTGAGGCTATGGCCTTTACTGAACGAACTGGATCTCCCAGCATCCTTTCACTGAACGAACTGCATCTCCCAGCATCCTTCCACTGAACGAAATGCATCTCCCAGCATCCTTCCACTGAACGAACTGCATCTCCCAGCACCCATTGCGCTGCCCTCGACCCATTCTCATTGGTCTGTGGCCAGTGATGACATCACAGAGTTGATAAAAGCAGCGCGAATTTTGAAATCTTGGTCTTTTGGTCCCGGTGCCATAAGGAGACGCTTTAATCCACTGCTAGCATTTTCCCTTTTTCTGTTCGAACCTGCTGGAACAGACTTTCTTTTACTGGTAACCAAGGAGTCAGCTGGCCATCTGAGCTCTATTGAAAACAGGCCCGAGTCCCTCAGCGCCTAAAGGTGGACGTCCGCTTTTTCTGACCTCAGTTTTGCGCAAACCGCTCCTTTAAACTGGACACTTTCTACGTTCTTCGTCGTGGACTGTGGAGAGCTGCCCCCACCAAGTAGGATTAAACTGATTTATATCTCTCGGTCTGGGTAGAGGAGAATAGGTCTTGACGGTTAATATCCGTTTTCTGTGGTTAAAATAAGTCTGTCAACTTGTTAACCACTGTTATTCTTGGTCGTCTGTCGCTGTACACCGACCCTGAATGTGCATGCTTTTTGTGTTTTATTATTTGACTTTGGTTGCAACCAGAAGCAGTATATTATATTGTATTATTTCCTTGTTTGTTTATTGTCCGCTGCGGTCGGCGCGTGTCTGTTTAGACAGGTCGCGTGGACTCGGTAGATCTCCTTTCTCCGTCGCCCCCGTTTCCTTTGTCCAAGCCACCATTGCTAATGAAACTAGCCTTTGTTGAATCGCCACGTGGTCTTCCTTTGTCTTCCTTTGTGAACCGATCGCGCCAATTGATAAGGCTTGAGTTATTTATTGCATTGAGGGGGTGAGCTGAACCCCCCCCCCCCACTCATTCACTCGGTGTCTCCCACACACACACACACACACACACACAGCCACACACACACGCCCCCTTCCCTAGACGTTAACTTTGTTCTATATTTTTCCATGCGTTAGAATAGATGGAAAATATGAATGAAATGTAATCTGTAAGGTTGACCTATTTCATTAATAAATTCCCTTAAGTAACGAGTAGTTTCCTGTGCTATTTCAGTGTGTGCTGTGAAGTTTGTTTTAATCCTGCGGACGAACTCTACGCCTTTTCAGAGAGACTGACAGTCTGGTTTAATTAAAATTATCTCATTTATGAGATTGGTGCCCCTATATCTTTAATAAACAGGTTGAACTCGAACGTCATCAATAATTATTTTAATATTAAATTATTGATTATAATTATTGATGCTCAGAAAACCAGACAACAACTTTTTATTATTAGTAGTTACAACACGCGGACCATGACAAGGAGGAGAAGGACATGTATACGTGCCAGGATTGCAAGCTCACACTCGTAGGATACAAAACCGAACCCCGGCAGTGGTTAACCCTCCCACTGATCTGGTGGGGTCATACGGACCCCACTCTGGTATGCGCTGAAGTCCCCGTTGACCTCTCCTCCTCCTCCGTTCGCTCTAAATCATTGGCGCAAATAATCCCAGATCACGGAGCACCACAACAGTTTTTCCAGGCATCTCGATGAAAGGTACTTACTGTCATTTTGCATTTTCTTCCCATTCATGCATCCAATACCCTCTCAGTTCTCTAAAGCTTACTGTTATCCCTTCCTCTATCCCAGTGGGTCACACGGACCCCCAGGCTGCTAACATCCTCCGGTTAGTATTTACAGTGGACATTTTTCAACCTCATACTGGAGACATCCACATGAAAATGTACATTTTGTGGATACTACACGATGAACACATTGTGGAAAACCAAATGTAGGTAATCTCTCAGGAAGGGGTCAACACGGTGAAGCAGACCAATAAAAAGCAGGAACAGTTCCGGACCAGTGAAGCATAGTCAAAGCTCCAATCAAAAGAGAGCAGGAACCCTGGGGTCCCATGAGCAAAGTAGCCCTGGACACGTGAAGCAGAGGGAGTACCGCAATCAAAAGCTGGTAGGAAGGATCCTTTAAATGATTATTTTATTGTAGACTGGACTATGAATGCTTTTTCTCCTTTGTGTTTATGTTTGAGCATTAGTTGTACATGAACGTTTCCCCTTCTTAGATAAAATCTGAAGCTTTGTCATAGACTGTGTGTGTCAACTGTATGAATAAAGACAGATATAAAACATTGTTGTTCAAAGAGATTATTTAAAAAATATATTTTACTGTATCTTTTGCAACATTGTTACACAACCACATAACATTACAGCTTCCCTGGGTGATTGTAGACTGGACTATTATCTCTGTCTTTATTCATACATTCGGAGACGTGTTATACAAGCTCCTTTTAGCTGTATTACGGTGCTCTCTCTGTGAACACGAGTAATATGTTCTGTTGAAAAAACATGCTGCTGCTCACTTTGCCACTACGCTCGCTGCTCTCAGCGCTGCTCTCAGGTCCCGAGCGTTCCTGCTTGCTGATGATCGTGGCGCTGCTGTTGTTCAGCCTTGTTGGTGTGTCCCATGATCTCTCTGGCTGCGAGAGGTAGGAATGTGTGCAAAACAGAGAGCGAGAAACAACAAATAGCATCAAAAGGAAAAACGGACAAAAAGAACCCGTAGTCCAGTCTATAGTCACACTGGGAAGCAAACAGGGGGACGGTGAAAAGCAAGCCCAGAAGAAGAAAACGTAAAAGAATTTGTCCTCGTTCTTGTTTTTTCCTATGCACAAGACAAGTCTGTGTCTTTCTGCTGTTCAGTCTGCTGTTCTCGGGAAAATTGCTTCTCTCTGCTTCCAAACACTGAGGCGAGGCTGGGGCCACGAGCACCGATTAGTCTTGGAGTTGGAGCTCGTGTCTAGAAGGAAAAACTGTTCGTTGTACAACGAGACTGCTCCTCTGGATGTAAAACAGCCTGGGACCCCACAAGGACGGTGCATGGGAAAAGCGGAAAATACTGACCGCAGGATGTAAACAGCCTGGAGTTTGTGTGACCCCACAGGGAAAGTCGGCCAGTCGTTCGCTTGACATGCTGGCTACTGGTTTTTGGGTTGCATTATTCTTCCTGCGTGTGGGTGAGGGGGTATTTGTTCTGTAGGTGAGGTCCGGGTGATTGGTGGAATCGGTGTGGCAATACTCATGGTCATGCCCTATCCGCGGGCACTGTTGTACTTGGTGCTTTTGTCGTGTGGTGTGTGGGGGTGTCGTTATTTGGGCAGTCTGTTTTCGTGTGGTGCAGTGGAAGGGGAGGGGATGGTGGTTTTAGTATAGTTGCGTGCCGGTGTCTGTGTTCTTCTGCTCACTGTACAGGTGGAGGTATTTCCTGGTCTGGCATTGTATTCTGGCAAGGGACTGTGTTTTGCTCCTGGAGTTACTTAAGGGGTTGGATTGGTGGGACGCTGACAGAAGGGAGTTTTGGGAATCACTGGAGATATGGAGTTGTCCTTGCATGTGCAACATGGGCAGTTTAGTTTGTGATTTGTGGGCAGAAAGTTGATAGGGGAATCCCCGGAGAGGATGCACTGGTGGGTGGTTTTGGTGCGCCACTGTGCTGTATATATGGTGTGGGCGTAGCAAGGGCACCAGGGGGCCCCAAGCAGGAATGTCACTAGGGGGCCCTCTGTCGGCCGTTTTGGGATTGCTGTGGTTGGAAAGTCTGCATCAACAGGGCCCAACCTCACGCCAATGACTGACGCAATCTGCTGGGATTCCTTAAATAGGAAACTTTTTAACTGATTGGAATGTTTGTTTAAATGTATTGATATGACTTCTTGTTAAGTGCCTTGAGATGACATCTGTTGTGAATTGGTGCTATATAAATAAACTGAATTGAATTGAATTAATTAAGTTCTTCAGTTTTCAAAGCTTTATCCAGGCTGATTGGATGACAATGAAATGTTATAAAACAAACAGAAAATACTATTGTGAGCAACTTTTAATAATAATAATAATAATTCTAAAAAATAAATTTATTATGTTAACTTTATTTTAAAGTGAACAGCAGCATTTTTAAACTTCACTTGTGCAAGTATTTCAAACAAGTTTTAAAGTAATGTAAACAAATATACATTCTTGACAAGATAAACAGTGGGTGCTTCTGCTTCAAGGTAGAAGTTCTTGGGATAGCTGTACTGGAGGTAGCAGTGCTGCTAGGGGCGGTAGTACTGGAGGTAGATGCAGACTGAGCTAACAGAACTATAGAAACAGAACAACATAATGTCAAAAGACATCTTAGTTAAAGCATTTCATCACGAAATGATTTGGAGCTCATCATTCATGCTTTTGTGTCTTCACGTTTAAACTATTGTAACAGTTTGTTTTCATGTCTGAACAAGAAGGAGCTCTCTCGATTGCAATTAGTGCAAATTAGGAGGACTCACATGTCCCCTATTCTTAAACAACTAGATTGGCTGCCAGTGTCCTATAGGCTTCAAATTTAAAATTCTGGTTTTAGCTGTCAGAGCCTTGCATGGCACTGGCGTAGCCACGGGTGTGCCAATGCCACCCACAGCGCCAGCTGGCACACCCAAAAATCTGAATGCATTTATATACATACAGGTCCTTCTCAAGAAATTAGCATATTGTGATAAAGTTCATTCTTTTCCATAATGTAATGATAAAAATTTAACTTTCATATATTTTAGATTCATTGCACACCAACTGAAATATTTCAGGTCTTTTATTGTTTTAAAACTGATGATTTTGGCATACAGCTCATGAAAACCCAAAATTCCTATCTCAAAAAATTAGCATATTTCATCCAACCAGTAAAAGAAAAGTGTTTTTAATATAAAAAAAAGTCAACCTTCAAATAATTATGTTCAGTTATGCACTCAATACTTGGTCGGGAATCCTTTTGCAGAAATGACTGCTTCAATGCGGCGTGGCATGGAGGCAATCAGCCTGTGGCACTGCTGAGGTGTTTTGGAGGCCCAGGATGCTTCGATAGCGGCCTTAAGCTCATCCAGAGTGTTGGGTCTTGCGTCTCTCAACTTCCTCTTCACAATATCCCACAGATTCTCTATGGGGTTCAGGTCAGGAGAGTTGGCAGGCCAACTGAGCACAGTAATACCGTGGTCAGTAAACCATTTTCCAGTGGTTTTGGCACTGTGAGCAGGAGCCAGGTCGTGCTGAAAAATGAAATCTTCATCTCCATAAAGCTTTTCAGCAGATGGAAGCATGAAGTGCTCCAAAATCTCCTGATAGCTAGCTGCATTGACCCTGCCCTTGATAAAACACAGTGGAGCAACACCAGCAGCTGACATGGCACCCCAGACCATCACTGACTGTGGGTACTTGACACTGGACTTCAGGCATTTTGGCATTTCCTTCTCCCCAGTCTTCCTCCAGACTCTGGCACCTTGATTTCCGAATGACATGCAAAATTTGCTTTCATCCGAAGAAAGTACTTTGGACCACTGAGCAACAGTCCAGTGCTGCTTCTCTGTATCCCAGGTCAGGCGCTTCTGCCGCTGTTTCTGGTTCAAAAGTGGCTTGTAGCCCATTTCCTGCACACGCCTGTGCACTGTGGCTCTGGATGTTTCTACTCCAGAGTCAGTCGACTGCTTCCGCAAGTCCCCCAAGGTCTGGAATCGGTCCTTCTCCACAAGCTTTCTCAGGGTCCGGTCACCTCTTCTCGTTGTGCAGCGTTTTCTGCCACACTTTTTCCTTCCCACAGACTTCCCACTGAGGTGCCTTGATACAGCACTCTGGGAACAGCCTATTCGTTGAGAAATTTCTTTCTGTGTCTTACCCTCTTGCTTGAGGGTGTCAATGATGGCCTTCTGAGCAGCCGTCAGGTCGTCAGTCTTACCCATGATTGCGGTTTTGAGTAATGAACCAGGCTGGGAGTTTTTAAAAGCCTCAAGAATCTTTTGCAGGTGTTTAGAGTTAATTAGTTGATTCAGATGATTAGGTTAATAGCTCGTTTAGAGAACCTTATCATGATATGCTACTTTTTTGAGATAGGAATTTTGGATTTTCATGAGCTGTATGCCAAAATCATCAGTTTTATTTTTAAACGTGTCCTGTTTGGCAGTGTGGAGCTCAGAATTGGTGTCTGAGTACCAAGTAGAAGCCCAACAGATTTACTTTCACAAGCGGAGCAGTACAGCTTTTTCTATAGTACTCCACTTGATTTATGTGTGAAAAATCTTTATTATGAATTGTTGGGGTTTTTATTTCCTGATGTTATGGACACGGAGACGGAAAATTAAGGAGAAGAAAGAAGGAAGATGTAGAAGAGAAGTAGGAAACAAAATGTCATGAGAGAGGGTGAGTTGAAAATACAAGAGAGGAAGGGGAACAAAGAAAACACAGGAAGACATTGAAGTCTGCCTCCATACCCACAGGGTGGCAGAGAGAGGGGGAAAAACAAAACACGAAAAAGGAACATCGACAAAACCAACCAAACATTGTGAACTAAGAATTACACAACCACATCACACAAAAATAGATATAAAAATACAACAACAATGTCACAGAAAAACTCATGGTACCGATTAATCAAGCTCTAGTAATGATAACCTCAGCCCAAGAATATATCCTTAAACACCAGAGACCCCACATCTATGTGTGTGTGTTAGCATGCTGGTGCATATAAGGTTTCTCCATAAGATTGTTCGATAGTTGGTGTGAGCAGACATCAATCCATCTTCCAGGAATCGATGCAGACATGAAGGAGATCGGAGCAAAGACGTCCAAAGGACCGCCAGAGCCCCAGGCGGACCCGGGCGGGGCCGACCGCATCCCCCAAGAGAGGAGCAAAGGAGAACCCCAGGGGAACATCCAGCGGCCACTATGCAGGGGCCCGGGGGGCAGCAGTGACGAGCCCACGGGCCCCGCCGGCAACCGGCCGCGCCGGGGCGGGCCGGTCAACGGACCGGGGGAGCCGGGGCCCAGGGGCACCCCACCCCCCGCGCGACGCCTCCCCCCCAGGCCAATTCCCACCGCCAACATCCCAGCGCCCCACCAATAGCCGGAGGGGACGGACAGCATCCCCAGGCCGGGCTCAGCCAGCATCTGGACGCCAAGTTGTACCAGCTCCCGGGTCCTGATCCCGCGCAACGCAGGGCGCCGAGACCAGGCATCCAACGAGGGCCAGGGCCGGTCCAACCCGCCAATGAACCGGCCACGCACGGTGCGCACAGAACAGGTGATCAAACGAGCAGAGACGCCGGATCCGCATCCCGCCGAGCCACCGAGCAGGCACCACCCAACAATCCCAAACCTGGCACCTCTAAAAGAGGTGCCCCAACCAACCAAAGGAAGATATCGTCCCACCGCATCGGCCGGCCGGCCGACACACCGGCCCCCCCAGGCCCGGCCAGGCACGCACCAGGTCCGAACCGGATTGACCACCGGCGCACCGGCAGGCAGGGGCCCCCGTCACTGGCGGGGAGTGACGGAGGGGAAATAGGCCCCCCATTAAGTGTAAGGCCTGAGGTGCGCCAGGCAAGGGGGCAGACCAAGATCCAACCTGACAGGTAGACAAAGACAAACAGACACAGTCATACGTTCCCTCCCTCTTAAACCCATACATTCTCACTGACTCACCAAGACACCCAAAAAAATGACGCTGTACCCTCACTCACACACCCCATGCACACTGTATGCTCCCAGGTCCAGGTTCCGATGCCCCAGTAGAGCCACCAGCCCCCGGACCCGGGAGGTGGACCCCCTACCTTCTAGGATGGAGACAAGCAGACCGCCAAGGGCCCCACAGTGGCAAAGCAGCCCGACAGCCCAGGACCCCGACCAGACCGCCTGTCCTCCTCCGGACCCCAACCCCTGATGGCCCGTAGCGAACAGGGGTGGGATAAGACCCCTAGCCTCCATCCCCCCGCTCGAGTATGGTGTTGATGCGTGTTGTTATAATGTGCATTTAAAACAGAGGGGTGAGATGTGGGGGAGGCAGCCACACATCCCCCAACCCCCACCCCGAGCCCTCAGTGTCTATATGTGGTTTAACAGTGGGCACCGGCACCAGAGGTGAAGCTGATTGTACCGCTCCCCCCCTGGATGCCGAAGAGTGTGCCCACCCCAAAGTCCCTACATATGTGTCGTGTGAAAATGTTATAAGTGGGAGTGTCTAAGTTGTATATTAAAATTGGGACCCAGGACACCACGGGACGACCCCCACAGCCAACAGAGACCCCACGCCGGCCGACCCCCAGCCAGGACCACAGCTAGGGGGCGCGGCGCCCCCGAGCCCCGAATCCCCAGGCCCACCCCAGACCCTACCCAGGCCCACCCCAGACCCTACCCAGGCGCAGCACGGCCACCAGGCCAGTAACCCATGTCCGCCAGTGCAACCCCCCAAAGGCACCGCATGCAGCCATCAGGAGTCACAGAACCAAAGCGCATGAACATAAGTATCTGGTATATTGCTTGTGCATTGTAAGCAGGTATTAGACGATGTAAAACCCATCCTAAACATTCGTTGACCTTTATAGTGTACTCTATGAAGGATTTTGTATTGTATTAATTGCAAATGAGGATTTTTTGTTATTTTAAAGGTTCTTAAACATATCTGAGACCAGACGTTTTGGTCAAAGCTGGCTGATAAATCCACCTCCCATTTTGAAATAGGGATGGCTATTGATTCATCTAATGTAGATAAAGTTTTGTATATTTTAGACAGCAATTTGGGGGGGTTGAGATTAAGAAAATCTAAAACTCTTGCTGGAGTTTGTAATTCAGCTGTTTTGAGCCTAAATTTACCTTTAATAATAGATTTAATTTGTTGATGTTCTAAGAATTTGTTTTTATCAATTCCATATTGTGTAATTAATGTATTAAATGGGATAAAGTCTGTTCCTTCAAATATATGTTCCAGGTATTCAATTCCATTGCACCTCCAGACTGGGAAACTTATCATACATTTTTTTTGCAAGATGTCGGGGTTATTCCAGATGGGTGTACGTCTGCATGGGATTATTGTGGACTCTGTCATTTTTAGAAACTCCCACCCTGCTGGCTAAGAAATAATGATGGAAGTTTGGTAGATCTAGACCTCCTTTTTCTTTGGTCTTCTGCATTGTTTTTAAGCTGATACGTGGGGGTTTATCTTTCCAAAAGAAATTTAGAGATAGAGGAGTCCAGAGATCTAAACCAGTCTAGTGATGGTTTACTTGGGATCATTGAGAATATGTAGTTGATTCTGGGCAAAACCATCATTTTTATTGAAGCAACCCTTTGCATAAGTGATATGGGTAGAGATTTCCATCTAGCAAGATCATCTTCCACTATTTTAAAAGTGGGATGTAGTTTAGCGTTATTAAATCTGCCAGTCTTGGTGAGACATTGATACCTAAATAGGTAATATTCCCTGACTGCAGTTGTGTATTAGTTGGATTCTGGACAGAACAATTGATTGGAAGAACTGTAGATTTTAACCAATTTATAGAATAATCTGAAACATTTGAGTAAGAGTTTATCAACCCGATAACCTGAGAGAAAGAGGTTTGTGAATGCTGGAGAAAAAGTAATACATCATCTGCATAAAGACTGATTTTATGTTCTATGTTATTGCATTTTATGCCTTTAATATTGTGAGTTTGCCTGATTGCTGCAGCTAGTGGTTCAATAAAAATAGCGAACAGGGAGGGAGAGAGAGGACATCCCTGCCTGGTACCTCTCTGAAGATAAAACCTAGATGATGTTTGGTTATTTGTCCTGATACATGCTGTTGGTGAACTGTATAATATTTTCAACCGGTTTATAAAATAATTTCTAAAGCCACATTTATGTAAGGTTACAAATAAGAATTTCCAGTTAACTCTAGCAAATGCTTTTTCTGCATCTAAAGATAATATATTAGTTTTAATGTTTTTACAGTAAGAAAAATCTATTAAATCTATTAATCTACGTGAATTTGTGGATGAATGTCTCCCTTTAATAAAACCAGTTTGATCAGGATGTATTATAAGAGGGGTTACTTTCTCTATCCTTTTTGCGAGGGCTTTGCAGATTATTTTAAGATCAACATTAATAAGATTAGCTGGTAGGAAACAAAGGGTTTTACCTGATTTTAGTAGAAGACTAATGTAGGCAGAATTCATATTTGGTGGGAGTCGGCCATTTTCCTTGGTTTCCTGCAGCATTCTGTGGCATTTTGGTGCCAGAATATTCCAGAATTCTTTATAGAACTCTGCTGGAAATCCATCTGGGCCTGGAGCCTTTTTATTGGGCATGCCTTGGAGGGCCTCCTGGAGTTCAGCCGCTGTTAGTGGTGAATCGGGGGCCATCGCTTGACTTTCAGATAATTTAGGTAGTGTTATGTTATCAAAAAATTGTTCAATTTCATGATCCGATGGATTTATCTCTGGTGAGTATAAAGCCTTGTAAAATTCATGTGTTGTTTATTCTTCCAGGATCATTTACTGTATTCCCGGTCTGATCTTTAATAGCAGATATAGTTGTTTTTTCTTTATTAATTTTAAGCTGGTTAGGCAAAAATCTACCTGATTTATTACCTTGTTCAAAGTCTTCTATCTTAAGTCTTTGAATTAAGAACTGGGTCTGTTTATTAATAATTTGATTTAATTCTAGCTTTGCTTTACGGATTTTGCCTAGTCTCTCCTCATCTAGAGAAGCTTCTAATGAATTAATAGTTTCTTCTAATTCCTGAATACGTTTTTTTTTCCATTTTCTTTTTATTTGATGAGAATGGGATTGTTTCACCTCTAATCACAGCTTTTCCTGCCTCCCAAAGAATGGATGGCGACGTACCAGGGAGGTCGTTATATTCCAAATATGAGGCCCACTCTTTTCGAAATATTTAATAAATTCTTTATCCTTAAATAAGGATATATTAAATCTCCAATTTTTGCTTTGAGGTGTTTCTGTTTTATTTACTAAAGTTAGAGAAACAGGAGCATGATCGTTAACAGCTATAGGGTGTATCTCAGTGTCTGAAATGTCAGTCAACAGTGAGCTGCTGAGTAACAAATAATCCAGTCGAGAATATGAATGGTGGACATTTGAGAAGAAAGTATATTTTTTGTCATTGGGGTGAAGAGATCGCCATGCATCACAAAGTCCATAATCGCTCATGTACTGTTTGACTATATCTATAGATTTCCAGCTGCGCTGAGATAACTTTTGGTTATGTATAGATAGTTTTACTATAATAAATCTACCCTCTGGATCTGTAACTGTATCTATTACTTTAAAATTTACATTTTTATTTATTAATATTGCTACTTCCCTTTGTCTGGAGTTATAGCATGAAGAAAACACATTAGGAAATTCAGGGGATTTAAGATCATCTGCAGCTGAGGTAGATTTATGGGTTTCTTGTAATAAGACGACATCTGCCTTCAATCTTTTAAGCTGGTTAAAAATCTTAACTCTTTTCTCTCTGGTGCCAGCTCCATGGACATTCCACGTGACAAACCTTAGAGTAGTCATAGTTTCAAGATAAAAGTTGTAAAGTCCATATCACCATAGAATCTGATAAACACAGGTGTATTATTAGTTTGTGCTTGGGGTTGCCTGATTGAAAATCCAAAAGCTGAGATATAAGAAAGAGAGAAATAGAAGAAAGTTGTGAAGGTGTGAAGGGTGAGTGTGAGAGAGAAAGAAATAGTTATGTTATGAAAAAATTATGTGTGTCTGTGTGAGTGATAAAAGAAGGAAAAAGGAGTGACAAAGACATTTGGTGATAGACATGTGAAGATGAGAAAAGAAAAAAGAGCCAGTATCCCAGTGCTTAGCCCTGGCCCCGTCCACATTGAGTAATGTAAACAACTTTACAGAGCTGTGCTAACATTAGATTATAGTTGAGTGATAAAACAACTCTCATCTGACCAGTGTTACATGACTAATAAAGCCAAGGAGTAAGCTGGGGGTCCCTGAACAGCTGCCCATTAACATACAGTTTATCTACCGCTACTGTAGCTCTGGTGCCTTCACTGATATATTTCTTCCTGATTGGGAACAAAACACGCCATCTATCCAGGATTTCCTTCGGATATTGATCGTTAACGCTGTAATTCGTTCCCCGCAGCTCTCTGCCCTGGTCTCTGACCTGCTCTTTTTGCTTGTAATGCTCGAATTTAGCAACAATTGGTCGCGGCCGGCTGTTGTTGGGCTTCTTACCTCCGCGGTGGTAAGAAGCCCAACCGCGGTGGACGCGGTGAAAAGTTATGTTTTTTACCGTGTCGCTTGGGAGCTTTAACTGATGTTGGAGAAAATCTCGGACGGTGGATTCAGCGTCGTCCTCAGCCTGTTCTGGGATCCCGGAAAAAACAAGATTGTCCCGCATTCCCCTGGCCTGTATATCCAAGATAGTTTCCTTCATCCTCTTCCTTTCTCCGGACAGCTGCTTCATCCCCTCGGTGAGTTTCTTTACACTCTCCCTAAGCGTTTTGTTTTCTGCAGCGAGCGATGCTACCTTTTGTTTGCTGAACTCCAGGGATTCCCTTAGAGCTTGAAATTCTTTATGGAGAACCTCAACCAGGCCCAGACGGGCGTCTAGGCTAGTTAGCTTCTCATCTGTTGAGTCCAGGACATCGCTGTAGCTTTTCTCTGGAGAGATGGTGGAGGTGCTGGCCTCAGAACGAGTGCGTTTTTGTGATGGTGTGCTTGTCGGCATAGCAGAGGTGGATTTCTGTGGCTTGCCCATAACAATGTTGTCAAAGCACTCGTCCAAGTAGCTTTCCAGGCTGTGCAAGGTTTCCTCGTCCAGTTTGTTTATGGAGAAATACAAAATAATGGTTATTATTATTAAACGTTTGCTATATTTGGCTCAAATGTTATGGTTTGTTTTTACCCGAGTTTGTTTGTTTTACCAGTTTACCGCCATATTACTTACGCACAGCTCTCGCGAGATCTCAGCAGCAGCTCATCTCCTCGCAGCCAGAACCACACCTCGCAGCTGGTTTCTGTTTCTGCTGAGTTAAATAGACGCCGACCGGGTCGGTAAACTCAGGGTGTGGCCGGCTTTAAGGTAAGCTAGGACGCTTCTTACTGAAATCTTGCGTGTTGGACACGAAGAAGGCTGAGTGGGATTAGCTCGTGGATTGAGAAACCACGGAATGTCTAAAAAAAGGAAACTTAGAGATCAGAGAGCGATTTCAACCCTGGCATTTCTTGTTTCTTTGAGCAGGATCCCAAATCTGACTGGATCTCCGGGAGGAGCCACAGGCTGCTGAGCCCGTGCGTGGCCTGGTCTAGGACCAGCTGGATCCTGGAGACCTCCAGCTCAACGTGGAGGCCGGAAAATCGCAGAGTTCCTCCCGGAGCAACAGTTGGATGGGGTCTTCCTTCACAGGGACAACAGCCAGTGAGTAAAAAATTTGATGCGTGAAAGAATAAAAAATAAGAGAGAAAAAATAACTAGGTCTGGGACCTCTTTAATACGAGTTTGTGTTTTTGCAAATAAAGATCGGGGATCTTTGCGTGATGATCCGGGATCTCACAATGAATATAAAGGAGTTGGACTCCGAAAGCGCGCAGAGGTCTGGGATCTCAATTAGAAAGGCCTAATGATAAATAATATCTAAATAATAATACTAGTAATGAAAAAGCATGATAATAAATACATAATTATATTAATGTGTGATAAACCGGTTGTGTGACTGTGTGTGTGTGTGAATGGAGATTTCTATGGTGAAACAGCTGTAGGCTGAAAGGAGTCTCATGGTTAGAAAATTGAGTAAATAACACTGCGATAGGATAAATAGATCAGATCAAAGAGAAATAAAAGCTGAATTTACTTCATTAACACGGGAATGATAAATATTTAAAATGAAAAAAACAGCAAAATGTAACTTATCGAAACATGGGGAAAAAATAGCAAAGAAGATTTAAAGGAGATGCAAAATTTATGTAAGAGAAAAGACAATACAACATTTATTTAAAAATAAATAAAGATTATGAATTTGAAGGACGATTGACTGAGTAATTTCGCGCACTTCTTGCGATATAAAATAAAACTAAAAAGATCAAAATTGAAGAATTAGACATTTGGCGTCTCAAATAAAGGAATTCCTCAGGAAGGAGTAAAGAAGAGAAAAAGGAGGGGTTCATTTGTGAAGCTGATCTGTTTCTTAGCACTCGGGAGGATGAAAAATGTTTTAAACTTTGTTGTCTCCTAAAGTTCCGCCGAAAGAAAAATTAAATAAAAGAGAAAACTCACTTCCATATTTTAAAAAATCCTATCAAGAGTAAGGTAAACTTTACTGTGATCTAAATGAATTATCTTAAACAAGCGACCACCTTCCCCCTTCCCCTCAAGGTAGGGGTGTTCTGATAATAAACAAGACCCCCCTCTGTCCCTCAACAATGGGTTGTTAGTTGTTCTCTTAATAAACAAACCAACTGTGATGGGTTGCGACAGAAACCGGTAAAATGGACTTCCTGAGAAAGACTTGTTTGAAACCAGATTCATCATGCGTTTCAAAATTGTTAAAGGTTATCCAACTGCCGGAAGGCAGAAGGGAAGGAACACACCCCCCGCTAGCTGAAAAGGAGGGGGATGTTTTAGCTGCGTGCAGCTCTGTATACAAAAGGTTGGGATTTCTTAAGTGCAGCGGCAACTTTTACTCTATAATAATAATAATAAAAAAACGTAGCTAATATTTTTAATGATATTCATGGGATGTCTGTGAGATCTCTCATATAGTAGAAAAGAAAAGGTTTAAAAATGACGGATTATGAGCAGAGTGATTTTATTTTGAAATACAGGCGGCTGTCTACAGGTCCTGTGGGGAAGCGACAGCTGGGTGGCTACGTGAATTTATTCTTTGTAACAAGTGGTAGCTTCAGATGTTTGCTTCTAACATCTTAATGACAGATAAGATACATGTTGAAAGGAAACAATCTTGTAATGCGCTGGGTTAGAGACTGCAATAAAGAGAAGAAATGTTCGTTACGGGATTACCGTAGTAAGGAATGTAGTAACCCACTCCAAAATTCAACTTTAGTTACCGTAGCACACTGAGTATAAGCGCACTTCAATATTTACACTCAATGGAGTTGTTGCTAATGGGACAAAATTAAGGGTCTGATTAAGCAAGAAAGATGTCTGGATTTACACCTGAGATTGGGAGAGGTTGCCGGGCCTCGCCCCAATCTGATTTGAGAATGGTACCATGTTTTTGGACATCTAGCAACAGACTCTTCCACATATAATCATAATAATAAGCTAATTTGTAGAATCTTTATGAAGGAGCAGATAAGCAGAGAGCAAGGAATAGAGATGTGATGTTTGGTTATGGAAATATCAGTTGCTGATTATCTCATTGACAAAATGGTAGGAAGTTAGTGAAGCCAGATGGAGAGAAAAAAAAATTAGAAATTTTGTTTTCCACTAAAAATGAGATTGAGTTGTCAGAAAAATGAAATAAAAATAATAGATTTTGCTACAGGAAAAATCCGTTGTGTTAATCATATTATCTCGAGAATTTTTTCTAATTTGTTAGGAAGAGATTTCCTATTTCACTTGAAGTTGGGCATGTTCTCTGTAGGGGATAAATTAATAATCCAAATTTTAGATTTCATAAAACTCTTGAAACGGGAAAGCTACCAAAGATTTGTACTACTTGGAAAAAGAAAAATTAAAATTTTTACTGAAGTTTGTAATCAGATGAAGATAAAATTATCATATTATTGCTAACAGAAGATCCAAATTGAACTTTGCATGTTTATGGCATTTGGCCAACAATGAGGAACAGGGGTATGGCGATCTCTAGTGGCGGACTAATTAAAGCATTTCTTACGGACAATTCAATTCTCAAACTGATTAGTTCATGGAGAAGAAGTGTGTCAGACATGGAAAAAAATAAAAGCTTCTCATATAAAATAAAGAAACAGCTTTGAGCAAACAGGCTGTATTGAAGAAGCTCTATTTAGTAAGAAAAGATAATTTCTCCTAATGGATTTGTAATGTAAACGGTGAAACATTTAGATACACTAACTGTTGCAGAAATGTTGTTTAGAGAAATAATGCCTAGATTTGATATCCACAAATGATCTATAGTGGTAACGGAACACATTTTGTGAATGACATAATTGATAAAATAGGATAAAGTTTATTGATCATTTTTAAGAGACAATTGGATTCTAAAAGAAGATTAAGAAAGGCCATGGATAAGACTAAACAGAATTGGAGATACTGTTTGGTTATGATAAAGTTATATATGAATATAACACCAAGTAATTGAACGGATTTGATGAGACCTCATACCTTCCTACAGTTTGGTATATTAAAATAAGAGGAACAATTACAAACTGATTTATGACTTTATGATAAAATGTTGCAAATTGAAAAAAAAAAGCGATGGAAGAAACGGGACAAAATTGGATATTGTCTTGATTTGGTAAATTATAAATGCATTTAATACCATATTTGAATATTGGCCTCATTCTATTTGAAATAATCTATGGGCGTAGATATAGAATTCCTTAGATTGGTTTACTCTCTTCTAAAGAACAATTTGATTAAGATCTGGTGGGTTTTCATGATCAAAATACTGATAAGTACATGAGTTATAAATGCAAACAAATCATATGCCAGATTATCCTATATTCCTACAGGAAGAAGTGAGCTGAAAGTAGGTGACTGAATCCTGATTAAAAGCTGTAAACAGAAAATTGGTCATCACCCAGGTAGAAGGGGCCATTCCAGGTATTTTTGACCACAGCAACGGCTGTGGAGACTGAGTTAGATAGACTTAACCCATTGTAAAAAGCAGTGACCATTACTAGATATAGGGAAATCAGTCTAAGAGAAGTGGGGTTAAAGACTGATTCCAAAGGGTGGTAGATACATTAGGTTCTACTTGTCTCAACCTCAGTGAAGAGAACCAGGAGATCCACTTTTCTATAGAGACTGTTTGAAGGGAGAGATAGTAACGATGAAGGTTTTTCTTGTTTTTCTGCTATTTAGTACTTTTATTTTTACAGCTTTTTGGTGGTGTTATTTCAATAGGAACGTTAGGACTCACAGAAAAATGACATATAGCACATGAGAATACTGATTTATTTTCTTGGTTCACTCAGAGAAGGACACACAGAAACCCATTTGAAACTAGTGTATGGTGACAATATGCAAGATATCTAGCAAATAAATGAAGCATTATTAACTGTTTTGTTTGTTCTCAGATGCCATATTCTGTAGGACATTTACCCAGATATGTAGAAGCTTTCACTAATCTTAATGATCTGTTTCCAGATGTTACACTCCTCTCCAGGATTTGGACAAATTCTGAGCGTGCACGAACAGGAAGTTATATGGGTAAAACTGTGTATACTTCCATGACAAAAGTAAGGCTAATTGGAGACTGGGACGACATGGGATTGATTTAAATAGTTAAAGCTGGACCAGTACACTTACAACCTGACCAAATATTTATTTGTTTTGAAAATGATAAAAATCTGACCACACTTTCATACCAATCTGGGTACATGGGAAAAATATACAGTATGTGCTCCATACCGTGAATGTGATGGGAACTTTTCTATGGACGACCCTCTGATTTTCTGCGGATTTTGGCTCTGACACAATTACCCTCAAAATGAGAACGGTGGATGTGCTTCTGTTGAGACTTAAAGAGCATTCTTTCTTGTATTTGCAGAGGAGATCCGACACAGCAGAAGGAGGAGGCGTGATATTTCAGCCCCTCATGGTCCCATCTGGGCTCCGATATGCCCCCTGAAAACAAATTATGGAGTGATGGAAATAAGGTTCTTTTATCTTTTTTCCCATGGACCGGGGTGGGTAAGGTCATGTTATGATTGGACACAAATTATAGATTCAGTGGTTTTCTTAATTCTTCCCTGGCAGTTCTAAAAGGTATAGCAGCTGAGATCCAGGAATTGAGCTTAACTATAAATATACATGGAGATTAATCTACAATACAGGTGTTTATTGAACTATAACATCTTTCCGTAACAAGCTGCAGATCTAGTCACACCTGATTAACAGGAGACTTAAATAATTGGATGTTTCTGAAACAGTTCTGTTTCAGAAAAAGGGAGGAGATCCTTGGGCACTAGGGGAACTTAAATTTCAATTATTTTTTACAAAACAAAGCCTTTCAATTTGTTGCTTTAAAAGCATTTCAGATAAATGAAAAAATAAATAAAAAACAGCATTTGTTTAGGGTTCAATAGTTTTTTTGGTTAAATAGGTTGAAATTATAGTTTTCTTTTATAAGTATTGGGCTTCATCAGCTCAGAAAAATGAATAACAATAGTCGGTGATGTGGTAAAATCTTATAAGACTATAGGTTTAATGAACTTAGGCTGTTAGCATTGTTAATGAATAAAATTAGAATGATCCTTTTCTGCGGGTTGAGATTTAAAGCAGCAAAGCATTTTTCTTTTGAGCAGTCTGTCATGCTCATGATGCCATTTCCACAATCCAAAAAGACCAGATGTTTCCTGTTTTCCATCCTGTTTTGGCACCTTTGTGCGGTTGGTTGTTTTAGCACACAACCCATTCATCTTACCTTGTGGCATGTTTATGCATTTAGTCTTTGTTTGGAAGTTTTTATTTATATTATAACCTCTACTATATATTTTGAAGAAATATTCTTTATGGTCTAGGTTGTTCCAGTGTTGCTCACTTTTGATACAGGATTTTTAGAGTGAACTTTGCGTCAATGATGATTTTTGTGATTTACATACAGCAAAAGCATTAGCTTTTTCTACAGATAGACCTAGTTTGTAAGCAGTCAAGATGATAATTTGATTTTGTGTTAGTGCGGCCGATAAGTGCGGCACTACTTAAGACTATGAGGTGAGTGAGGGATTTGATAAAAAAAAAAAAGAGGACAAATACATAAGAAATGAATCTCAAAACAGATACAATTATGGATGAAGCAAACAGGAAAAAGCAAATTAGTTGCGAGCTCTTCTTTTAGGCTTTGTTGACCAGGTGAGAGACCAGCAGCCAACCAGACAACAATCTCTCAGGTAATCATACTAAAGAAAAAGGCTGGAGCCAATGCACTCCCACTGAGGAGTCAGGACGAACCTGAGAGGACATCCAGGAGCAGCAAGCCAGAGTAGGAGAAGAACAGCAAGGAGCAGACCACACAACCTACTTGAACCCTCTGCTGAGAGGTTTCCAACTTCAGCACACCTGCACCATCAGGTGGCAGGGCGGCTCAGAGCACCGAGCTGCCCAGCTGGGGCAGCAGGGTTTGAAGGAAAAGAAGCTGAGACCCCTGCCAAAAGGGGCAGAACGATCCTCTGGTCTGCGTGCAGTCCTTAGAGTTTTCAAACTCAAGGCTACTGAAAAGATACATTTTAGCTGGATATCGGTGATGTGCTGGCAACCTCTCACCTTAGGTCATAGAAGAGCGAGCCGGACGACCACTATTCCCTGCCAGAACAAGATGACTTGACTGCTGATCTGAAAAGTTCCAGAGAAGATGGACTCAAAATTGATATGATTTTATAAGTGTGATGCCTGACATTTTTCCTTATATATGGTGATCTCGTATTTTAAGAGATCTGTTGTGCCGCAGATAGGTAGGATCTGGCTATGAATAATTATGAATAATTGCTTAGGGCAATTATTAATAAGATTAATAATTTTATGTAAAAATTACCAAGTTTAGGGGCACCATCCTGTTGGATTCCAGGAACATGTATATATATATAGCCAAATTGTTCAGTCTCAGATAATTAAACAATAGATGAAGGAATAAGTTGTAACGCTGTGGACATTAATTGTATGCATCACTCCAAGTAATCCCAGACAACTTCTCTTTAAGATAAGGGGACTTTATTTAGGAAATAGAAAATCCCATCTATTCTAAAGCATGCAAAGATTACTACAGATCTTAGACAATAATAATAGATGAACATTAAACACAACATGAAATGAAATCAGTGAGACAGCTGAGGTTCGGGTCAGAAAAGGAGGGGGGCCCTCACTCCAGGGGGCTCAAATCACAGATAGCCTAGGAGACAAAGTCATAAATCTCAGCTCTGTGCCAAGATGGAGGAGAGCACATGGAGCCTAAGAAAGAATCATAAAACTAGCTTTGGCTAAAGGAGCACATGGGGAAAGCGTCCATGTGGTAGGCCTCTGCTTTAGCGACAGACTAAAGACAATGGAGTTAAACTTTTCAGCTAAGACCAGCTAACGCAGGCCGGACCGAGCCCGACTGCCAATGGAGTTATCAGAGAGGGAGAGAGAGGGAAAACAAGAGGAAGGAAAAAAAGAAAGGCGTGATCTGCTCAGGATAAAACACACAGTTTCAAAGACAGCAATTTCACAGCTCAGACTTATACGTGCGACGACGCAAAAATGAGCAAACAGGTACAGCGCTTAAAAACCAACAATGAACAAGATCTAACTCGTTAAAACTCTATTTTCTCTGTTTATCTATGCCCAGACACATTATTAGTATAAATGAACCGGTTCAGTCCTACTTTGCCTTGAAGGAGGTTCAGTCCACTAGGAGGAGAGTGAATTGTGTCCATAGTTAAGCAAGAAAAGGAAGAGTTATAAAAAAAAACCTGTGCAGGATTTTAAGGACTGTGTGGGCCAAAGGCAGGCTGGATGGCCTGTAGGTCGACGTTTAACGAACTGTCTGGGAACAGTTCTGATATAGCTCACACGAGATACACAAACCGTATGAGCACTTCGAAGCGAGTTCTTCCCCGGTCCAGCGGGTCAGAACAAAAGAGAATCTTCACCGGTGAGATGTCCTCTGCTCAGCAGTAGTTCATCCAAGAACTTCCAGCTGGAGAACAATTCAAAATGGGCGCGACTACTCTTATAGCCCCCTTTGGCCGTGATGTCATCGCTGATGTCACTGTGGGTGGTGACGGACCAATAGGAGTGTGTTGGGGGTCACTGCTAGGATTGCTGGGAAATGTGGTCTGCGCAGTCCATCTTTGAAATAGCTCCCAGACATCCAAAAGTCTGTTCAGTTCATCTTATGAGAAATGCAATCACAATAGATCAAAAGAGGGAGATGAAGAGATAGAAATTCTGTAAATGTTGTATGAGGGTTTAATTTTGTAGTGTATGTGGCAACACTTAGAAACAGTGAACAATCAAGAGGAATGTGGTACATCCTGTGTGCCTTGTGTGAAGAAGCTGTGACCATTCTGTGAACGAAGATCTATGTGGGAGGAGTTTTAACTTGTTTCAATAAAAACCTTAGGATGAGATAAAGCTGTGCTCAGTTACTAGAACTGAGTCCAGCGAACGACGTCTCGCTGTTAAAATATGTAATTGTTGTTTGTTGTTCTTATTGCTCCTTTTTACAGAAATGAACGAGCATGCGGGAAGGTGAAATGAGAGCTCAGAGAGCCCAGGGTCATAAATTAAATGTGTGTCTGTTCCTTTAAGATAGGCTTTAAATTAGAGTGAAAACACCTTCTCAACAGCGGGTGACTCGCATAAGGTTTTTACATTTTAAAGTTGTGAAATTAAATTTTACGGGTCCGGGAGGAAGTTTCTTTAATACGGGCGGGTTGCGAGTGACAAATTGTTTTTAATATTTTGTTTAAGACTCCCAAAGTGGATTGTGTTAAAATATTGTGATATGTGGAAAGAGCATGCCAGAATATTCCTCCAACTTTGCGCTGACAGCGGAATATACTCGCTATCTAGGTATCCAGCGCTGCTAGAGAGACTTTACTGCAGCGGGATTTGCGATTCATGAACTGAGAACACGATTAAAACCAGGAACTGTGGTAAATTTTTCATTTCTGCATATTGATCTCTGCATCAATTACATTTTAGTTTTCATAAATTTCAGAAAAATCTCTCTCTGGCAGCGCAGGATGCCAGTTTTGCGCTGAATATTCTGGCATGCTCTCTCCACAACAACACAATATATCAACACGATTCTCTTTTAGAGTCTTAAACAAACAAAAATATTAAATATTTTTTCACCCGCAGTTGACTGAAGAAACTTCTGCCAGACCCTTGAAATTTGATTTATGTATTTTCTTTATCTTTAAACCAGTGGCGTAGCCAGAAAAAAGACACTGGGTGTGCACCAGCAAACACTGGGTGTGCCAAATTTATTCTCAACAAATAGAACGTTTTTGCCTAGGGCTCCCCCTAACTACAGGCCTGCAGGCAAAACTAATAAATTCAGACTAGCATATTCAAAATCACTGACTGGCATTAACTTGTATAATCAAACACATTCTCAACTTCTGAAATACATTATAAAAACTTTTCAACCTTTAAACACATGTTTTTAACGCAATTTAAATTAACAATTTTCAAACGCATATCCTGTAATATTTATAAGTAAACCTGTTTATCTTATCCTATTTATTTCTTACTCAAACAATCACATGTACATATTATTTAAGCATCTAAACTTCCCACCTTCGGATTGCAGCTTCACAAGCCAAGGCAGCGTGGTTTGGCCTTAAACAGGTTTATTATTTCATCAGTCTAGATTGTCTGCAAGCTCTTTTTCGAACATGAGCAATGAGATGCTATCAACTAGTCTCTCAGTGAGCATTGTAGCTCTGCTGAGGGTTTTAATCCTGTTCATCAGCAGTTTTGCCAACTGTCTCCGACAGAAAGTAGCTGAAGTTGCCCCAGAAAGTCGCAAGATGTCGCTAGATTCAATTCAATTCAATTCAAAATTACTTTATTAATCCCAGAGGGAAATTAAATGTTGTTGTAACTCATTATGCAAGTTCCTTCAAAGATTTGTTGTAGATGCTGATGGCTGTGGGTAGGGATGATCTCCTGTAGCGCTCTGCAGATCTGAAGAAGCCTCTGACTGAAGACGCTCTGTAGTTGTATGACAGTCGGATGTAGAGGATGCTCTGGATCTATGGCGTCTTCTTTTCAACTGATCAGGGTTTTGTGGCTGTAGTTGAGGTCTTATTTGAGCTTTTGTGATGTTAATCAGCTGCTGCCAGTTGTAAACCACCTTGTTGCCATGGTTATGCATCATAACAAATGTCCAAAAATAAAAAGTATCAGCAAAAATCCTTCCAGCTGCACAGCATTCAAAACCAGAGAGAACAGTTGTCCACAAAAACAATGTTTCTACCAGAAATGGAAGAATTAAAGTTTTAAAAAAGAAAAAAATATCAACCAAAGTAACAGAGCTACTCCAACATGCCGCCACCTTGAGCGGCGCAATTCCGGAATATGATGACGTCATACGCTAGTTTGCATAATGATGATGTCATCACGTGATGACGAATAAAACAGAAAGGAGGAAATAATTATATTTAGATTAGGATTACAGGGTTAAACAATACATTGTTAAAAGGGAGAAACATGCTAGAGGGAAATGTGACTTCTGTCTTCAAGAAGAGACTGTGGAATATGTTCTATTAGTTTTCCTGAAGTAAACTGTGGAGAAAACTGGTACAACATTTATAAGATATCAAATTACAACTGGACATCAAAGACCTTTGAAACTAAATTTAAAGTTCTGGAAAAAATATTTTTTACTGAAATATCTCAAGAAGACGAAATTAATTAAGTAGGGCATTTTTAGCATGCATCAAATGTTTCTTGCCAACTGCCATTAAACAGAAGTTTATTGCTTATGGTATTATTTTCAGTGGGGTTTTTTGTCATAAGTTTTAAATGTCCTACGTTTTTGAACTAACCATACATTTCGAACGTTCCTTGAATGCACCACAGGTGTGAGATGCCGATGCGTGTAGTACAGACAAGCTTCTGCCTTAAATCGGTCTTATATACATGCAGATTTATTTTTTACTTTTGAATCAACATTAACTACCAAACAACTTCGTTTGTGAGTGGATGAAATTAACTGAAAAAGGTTTATTATTGGTCAGTGGACATAGTCTGGTTGCGTTGCTAATGTGCAGGTGTCAAAACCTGCTCCGCCTGATTACAATTTATTATTGATTGATCGAGTTAACATGCCCAGTGCAGGTGTCGCAATGCATCGCTTGGTGGCAGTTTTTACAAATTGATCGTCTGGTGAGTCAAACATGTTAGGAAAAGCTGTATGTATATAAATGCATTCAGATTTTTGGGTGTGCCAACTGGCTCTGTGGGTGGCCCTGGCATACCCGTGGCTACGCCAGTGCTTTAAACGGATACCCGCTGCAACATGCAGGACTTTGCCCTGAACGTGTTTGCAGCGGACTACAAGTCTTTTAAAACCTCGACATACCCACTGCTAAGAATGCTGCAACATCTTCACAGAAAGAAAATATGAATGTATAAGAGAGTGGAATGGAGTGATTGAAATAATAGTCCGTTCAGAAACACTGATTATGAGGAAATTGTGGTGGGAGCACAAGTGGATGTTAGAGTATAAGAAATTCCGCATCAGGGTTTTAAAAGTGGTGGGGAAAAACGTCAATCATAAATGTTGCTGGGGACATGTCCACCTGCTAAAATGACACCTATCCCCTGACATATACAATTTCCCAATCCATCTTCCCTTGTCCTACTCCGGAGCATCGCTTAAAGTATATAAAAGTCTGGAGGGATATGAATGGACACAATCGGGGTTTGTTATCGGGATCCAGATCTGGAATCTTCCTGCACAGGATTGCGTTGTCATCGGGAGGGAGACCTGTCCTGATTTTAGTTACCATGAGCAACAGGCAGTAGCAAGGTTATGTCTGTGTGCAACATCTTGTGTGTTCATTAATCTCAGGAAATTATTTTTATTTCTAAAGGCAGCATTGTAAAACAGAGAGCTGTCAATTTGCATCACTTATTGATACAAGAGCAGTTATCAAACATGGTAATAAATCTGAATTACAGGTGAATCACTCCCAAAGACTAAATGAAACGGCTTAATTTTTCCCTGATCGCTAGCGCGTTTCATGGCAATGATCCTTCGTTTTCTGCGTTCTGGGTCCTTGGTAATCCTATATAACGTTTCTCCCTTATCTCATCCGCGTCTGTTATGGAATCCTGGTGCGCAACAGGTATCCACCAAATTTACAGTTTCTACGTTTGGATTAGCTGCAAATAACAACAACTGCGGGAGACTGCCTGCCACAATGGCGCCCCGTCGATTTGAACTGTTGCATGCTGGGAGAAGTGACGTCAACTCCCGGATCTCTATACAGGTGGCTGGTGTGTGTTGTCCAGTCCAGTTTTTTATCCAGCCACAGCCCCAGGTATTTATATGAATCCACAGCCTCCACCTCAGCTCCCTCTAGCAGGACTGGTCGCGGTTTTGGTCTGGACCTCCCAAAGTCAATGACCAGCTCCTTAGAGGTGTTGAGCTGTAGGTGGTTGGTGTGGCACCATGCAGCAATGTCCCCCACCAGTCTCCGACACTCCTCCTCTCTGTTGTCCCTGATGCACCCAACAATGGCTGTGTCATCGGCATACTCCTGTAGGTGACACAGCTCCGAGTTGTAACAAAAGTCCGAGGTGTACAGGGTGAAGAGGAGAGGGGCAAGCACTGTTCCCTGGGGTGCTCCAGTGCTACTGACCACAGTGTCAGACGTGCTGTCCTTCAGCCTGATGTACTGTGGCTTGTCAGAGAGATAGTAAGAGATCCAGTCCACCAGGTGGGGGTCCACTCCCATCCTGCTCAGTTAGTCCCGGAGCAGAGGGGGCTGAATGGTGTTGAAGGCACTAGAGAAATCCAAGAAGAGAATCCTCACTGTGCCGCTTCCCTTATCCAGATGGGAGTGCGCTCGGTGTAGCAGGTAGAATATGGCATCCTCCACACCAACACCTGGCTGGTAAGCAAATTGCAGGTTGTCCTGGGCGTGCTGAACCTGGGGTCTGAGGAGGCTGAGGAAGAGCCGCTCCAGCGTCTTCATAAGATGTGATGTAAGTGCCACCGGTCGGAAGTCATTCAACTCACTAGGCCGGTTCTTTTTCGGGACTGGAACGATGTAGGATGTCATCCAGAGGGTGGGCACTCTCCCCAGCTTCAGGCTAAGGTTGAAGATCCACTGAAGTGGTTCTCCCATTTCTGCAGCACAGGTCTTCAGAATTCTTGGACACACTTTGTCCGGACCTGCTGCTTTCCTGGGCCGGATCTTCCTCAGCTGTCCTCTGACCTGGTCTGTGGTGAAGTGTGGTGGAGACTGTTTTGAGGTGGGGGAGGAGGGAAAGGGGGGTCTTATGGTGTTTGGGGGAAGATGTGTGGAGGGAAGGAGAGATGGCTGAGCATGTCACACCCCACTTTTCAGTTATTTATTTGTAAAAAATGTTTGGAATCATGTATGATTTTCGTTCCACTTCTCACGTGTACACCACTTTGTTTTGGTCTTTCACCTGGAATTCCAATTAAATTGATTCATGTTTGTGGCTGTAATGTTACAACATGTGGAAAAGTTCAAGGGGGCCGAATACTTTTGCAAGCCACTGTAATATGGCCGGAGACTAACGGCTGTCAGTTTGAGGTCCTGACAACATAGAACTGTCTTTACGGAGATATGTCCTGGGTTACACCAACGGTTGTTCACATACATGATGAGTCCCCCACCTTTACTTTTTCCGCTCGCTTTCATGTCTCTGTTGGCTCTCACAGCTGTGAATCCCAGCAGGTCCACGTTAGCATCCGGTACAAGGTGGTTTAACCATGTCTCCGTAAAGATAAACAAGGTGCTCTCACGGTAGATCCGCTAGTTGTTCAGTGCGGACAACTTGTCAATTTTGTTTGGCAGCGAGTTCACATTTCCCATGATGACGGAGGGAATCGATGGTATGTAGCACCTCCGTTTCTCCACCCGCTCAGCCTTAAGCTTGCCTTAAGCAACTCCAACGAGATAGGGTGTCGTATTCCGGCTTGTGTTTTTGTGCACAAAGCCAGCAGCTCCTCTCGTGAATAAGGGAAGAAACTGCCTTTTGGGTGCATCTTAAATTAAAGTTGTACAAACACAATATTTAAAAAAGTTGGAATCACGTTGCTAATGTAGTTAAAGAAGCTAAAAAAAATAAAAATAGCTAAAAAAAACTAGAGAGCTACTGGAGAGGCAGCCGTTTCTCACAGCGCCATGGCAACAACAATGGAGATGTCATTGAAAACTTTGACGAGGGCAGTCTCAGTGCTGTGGTGAGCACGGAAACCAGCCTAAAAAACATCAAAGCGGTTGGTCATTGTTAGGAAGCTATTTAACTGCTGTTTTTAAAGCCTGGGGGAAGAGACCTGACAGGAGGGGTGAGTTTACTATTTGAATCAGACTGAATCAGACTGAGGCAGGTATCTGTTCTGAGTAAGCTCTACCCGCTTTCATTTGGCACAATAGTCTGGGGAACACCAACACATCATGTATTTCAGCTGAGCAGCGTAAAAATAATCTCTTAAATTGGGTAATGTGAGGCCCCCCCTGCTTTTGTCCAGAGTAAGTGTTTGAATTTAACTCTGGGTTTTTTGCCTGCCCAAATAAACCTAGATATCTGTTTGTTCCATGCTATGAACTGAGAGTCTGGGATTTAAACTGATAGAGAGAGGAATAAGTACAGCAATCTCGGTAAAATGTTCGTTTTTATTGCTTCAATTCTTGAGCTAAAGTCTAAAATTATTGTTGACCATTTTGAAAGATCCCTCTTTATGTTATCATTCATTTTACAATAGTTTATTTGATATAGTTTTTGCAGGTCCGGTGTAATGAAGATTCCAAGATATTTCATAATTCCCAAATCCCACTTTAGTTTTTACTTCTGTCTGACCGAGCTGCTTGGTATGTAGTTCAAACCAAGGGCCTGTGTTTTATGGATATTTAATCTGTAACCTGATTTCTGGCCAAATTCTTCTCTTACTGTCAGGAGTTTGGGAAGTCTGAAGTCAGGGTTTTTTATGTATGTGATAATGTCATCAGCAAATAGTCCTATTTTGTGTTTTTCATGTGCTATTGTAATTCCTTCAATTACATCATTCTGTCGAATGTCCTGGGCTAAAAGCTCAATGAACGGAGCAAAAAGGGAAGGGCTCAGACAACATCCCTGTCGAGTTCCCCTACAAAGTCTAAAACTGTCTGTTAAAGTACCATTGATCTTAATTCTGGCAGTTGGCTCATTGTAAAGGGACTGGATACACTTAATGAATTGACTGTTGAAACCCATCCTTTCCATTACCGAGAAGAGAAAGGGCCAACTTACTCGATCAAAAGCCTTCTCAGCGTCAATGCTAATTAAAGCTGCATTTGTTTTTTGCTTATTAATTGTGTTTATTATCTGTATGGTCCTTCTAATGTTATCTTGAGTTGATCGACCTTTTATGAAGCCTGTCTGGTCCTCATCAATCAATTCAGGTAATAAGTTTTCCATTCTTTTGGAAATTATTGACGATAATAGTTTGTAGTCAACATTTAGAATTGAAATTGGGCGATATGATTCACAGTACTCTTTATTGTTGCCTTCTTTTGGGATCACCGCTATAACTACTTCCTTCCAGGAGGGAGGAATTATAGCTTTTTCAAGTGTCCAGTTGAAGGATTCCAGCAATAGAGGGGAGACTTCCTCCCTAAAGATCTTGTACCACTCATTTGGAAATCCGTCACTCCTGGGACTTTTGTTTTTCTTCAATCTACTGATGGCTTTGTCCAGCTCTTCTTTTGTTATTGGTGAGGTTAAAACCTTGTTTTGACTACTGCCTATGGATGGGAGATCCAGTTTCTGCAAATATGTTTTAATCTCAGACTTGTTTGTATCCTCGGGTGGTGAGTACAGTTTCTTATAGTAATCTTTAAAGGTATTGTTAATCATCTCTGGTTCATATATTATTTTATTGCTGGTTGTTTCTCTGATTTTATGTACTGAATGTTTAATTTTCTGTGTTCTGAGACGCCTTGCTAGAATCTTTGTAGCTTTATGTCCAGATTCATAGAAAATTTGTTTTGTGAATCGTAATTATTTTTCTAGATCTTCAGATGCCTGATTGCCTTTGCCTTTCCTCTTTGTCCTTATTTGTTCTGTTGGTTCCTTGCTATGACCTGTTTGTTGTTGTTTTTCTAGGCTCCTTAATTGTTGCTGTAATTTATCCCATTTTTGCCTTTTCATTTTATTCATATGAGATGTTCTAGAGATTAAATTGCCTCACATTACTGCTTTAACTGTGTCCCAGACTATTGATGGTTTAATCTCGCTGTCCTTGTTATTAGTAATGATATCTCTTATTTCTTTCTTTATTTCGTTCACAGTTGTGGTCTTATTCAGAATCCCTACATTCAGTCTCCATATAGTAGATTTATTCGTGTCGTCCAGATTTATGGTTAAATATATTGCGTTATGGTCTGATATGTCTGTTGTCCCGATAGAGCATTTCTTAACCCTGTGTCTGTCTGTGATGTTCATCAGAAAATAGTCAATTCTGGAGTGGACTTTATGTGATGCCGAATAGTGTGTAAACTCTTTCTCTAGTGGATGGAGGTCCCTCCACACATCAAACAAGCCGGTGATACACGTCTTCAAATTTTTGGATATGCTGTTTTTGTGTTTTCTATTACTTATTGTGTCCATACTGTAGTTCTGAATAATGTTCTAGTCCCTTGCACATATTACAATACCCTCACTCAGTAATTCAATTTTGTCAAAAACATATTTTATGAATTTTCTGTCGCTCTCAGGAGGAATATATACATTGATCAGAGTTACCAGAACACTATCTATCCTTCCTTTGATAAACACATATCTGCCTTTGTGGTCAGTTTCCTCAGTGTAATTACACCCCTTCTTCTACTATTTTTACTTGAGCAATAAAAAGAATTCGCATAGCCCAGTTTTTTAAACTTATCGTGTTCTTTTCTGGACAAATGAGTTTCTTGCAGAAATGCTAAACTTGATTTATCCCTTTTTAACTTTGCAATAACCTTACTTCGCTTTAAAGTGTTGCCAAGGCCATTCACGTTCAGTGATACTGTGCTTACATTATGTACCCCCCACATTTTCATAGTAAAGCGATAGATAGCCCCCAAACACAATGAAAAAACATAAAACGGAACACTGAGAACAACCAAACAACACTATCAGTGTAACGTCTAACAGTTAAAGAAAAAAATAACTAAAATACAGAAAATACCTGGGATTCCAAGGTGGGAGGAGATCTCTTCTCCTCCATGACCCCGTTGGAGGGTCAAGGGTGAAGCCTGTCATAAAGAAAGGGCCCTATAAAGGCGTTAAGTAGTGATACTAATACTACCTTATGTGTCCAACGGTTTCAGTCCAGTCTCTGGAGCCGCTCCCAGCTCCGGCGTGTTAATAGAGGAGGCAATTTAGCTTCTGGCGGCCGATTTACTGTTCACTTTGTGGGGCTTCGCTGGAATCCTCAGTTTCTCCTTAGCTCTGTCAGCTGTAGAGAGACGGGAACCTTCCGAGTTTTGGCCTCTGCTCTGCCAGGTCAGCATCTCCAGCAAGCCGTGTCTTGCTCGTCCCTAGCAGCGGGCACCTCCACGCTGTAACCCCGTTTCTGCAGCTCCAATCCTGCGTTGTGTGCGCTGCTGTATGTTCAGACTCCGCTGTCCCAGTGGATTTTCAAATTAGTGAGAGGAGTCTGGAAGCGTATTCCCCTCTCCTTCAGGCATTTCTTTATTTCTTTGTATTCCCTGCGCTTTTGTACGACCTCTGCAGCATAATTGTGATCGAAGAAAATAGGACGTTTGCCGAGCTGAATCTTACCCTTTGTTCAGGCTTCTTTTACCACCATTGCTTTGGTCGTGAATTCCTGAAAGTTAATAATAAGGGGTCTCCGGTGGTCTTCGGGTCTTGATTTAGGTGCAAGTGAACGATGTGCTCGCTGTATTTTCAGGTCTAGGTCTCCAGGGAGTGAAAGTTCACGTTTCAGAAGATCTGAGATGAAACGAATCACAAGAACTAATGCAACAGCTTGAGGGTAGGTTGCATTGTCCAAATTATTGTGTTTTAGGGTTGATATTAATTACAACTATTATTTAATGGCATATAAAGTAGTTTAAATATGGAGAGTTTCTTGTTCCTAGTTTTGAATTGCCTAAAGAACATCATGGCAAAAAACCTGAAATGAAAATTGCATTAGTAAGTTGAGGAGGACTGTATTAAAATGCAAATGTACAGCTGTTAATAGTTCTTCAAAAACCAATAATCCCCTACACTCAGTCATGTGTCAAAATGGTTAATGGAAAAATATCCCAGAGGCACACAAGGTCCCTTTTCTATTCCCCTTTTGATTAAAGCCCAAATTCTGCTAAAAAAAAGTGTGGATTGGGTCAGGATTCAAAGATGACTTAATGTGGGCAGTATACCATAGTCATTGTTCTGATGCCCTGATTCACATACATCCCTTCTCATGGGATCAGCTCTTTTGAACAAGACTGTGCCTGTCTGCATATCAGATCTGCATTTATTACTTGCTGTTTATTGCCTCGTCAAACCTGGGCAGAGAGAATAATACAATGGTAAAAGGACCAATTATATCTTAATTTGAGTTATTCATACTCAAATTCAACAAATGAAAAATCACCCAAAAAGTATAGAACAAAATATATTCAAAAATAAATTTAATTCAAAATTACTTTATAAATCTCAAAGGATAAATAAAAATGTTAGATTTTGTCAGGTTTATAGATAAAAACCTAATCGCCATAGATCGATCTTTTAAAATATGGATAAATAATTTTTTTTTTTTTTAAATAGTCAAACAAAAATTATTTTAAAAAGTATTAATAAATCAAAACTAATTCTATTCTATTTTTAAATAGTTTATAAAGATCTATAATCACATCTAGAAGTAGGTTCAAATTGCAAAAGATCAAAGCCACTGTATTATCTAATTGGCAACAGCCAGGATCAGAATCAGAAAGGTTTTATTGCCATATTTGTGAACAGGTTCACAACATTAGGAAATTGCTGTGGTACTTTGTGCAAACATAAAATAAACACTTCTAAGCATGCAATAAATAAATATGAAAAAAAATAAAATGGGATCCAATAACATAAAATGTTATTTTTCAGTCTAAATCAGTAGGATATTAAGGATTGGGCTTTGGGGTTGAGACTTCACAACAACTCTCTTTTGCCTCAACAACCTGTGCTTACTTCCTTAAACTAACATTAACAAGTATAAGGTTTGTGTTTGGAGATTTGTATTTGTGTCAGAAGATGAAATATGCAATCATAAATGTTGGACTACAGCTGTGATTACTGGACCAAAACACACACAGACCTCCAGCAATAAGAACTAATTCCACAATGCATTTTATTTTCAACAGGTAAAGGAGGGGTTTATGGGATATCTTCACCCCTATATAAGCATATTCTCCGCCCACGCACTTGCTCTTTTACCCGTGAACTTTTTTGACCTAAATTAAAAAGATCTGAATCTGAAAAAATTAAATCTGAAACTGAAGGAAAAAAAACTCTTAAACTTAAAAAAAATTTATACTGAACATTTTGAATTAAAGTTTATTCAGAAAATTGCAAAATAAAAATACCATCGAAATTTCAATTAATATAAATCTTCAATGCCATTTCATTTTATTTTGAACCCAATTTTTTACATATTTTCAGTTTCAAATATTTCTTTCAAATACACAAAGATTATGGCCCTGATTTAACTCCATAGGTAGGCATACGTGGCTACAGATCCACGCACACCCTCACTGCAGCAGCAGTGACAAAGAGGGCGGCAGCAACAAACATCACAACCCTTCGTCATCGTTTTCATAAGTTCGGGGAGAAGGAAGTTTTTTTTTGAGACACCTCTCCTATCTATATAATACCACCGCGGCTACAACATGGATGCGCTCGAGTCCAAATGCTCGGATTACTTCAAAACCGGGTATATCTGTGCACATTTGGAGTCGTTAGCCTCGAGGAAGGAGAGAAGATAAAAGCTGAGAGCATCACACAGGATAAGATTCACTGCCTCATCAACAATTCAATTTCAATTCAATTCAGTTTATTTATATAGCGCCAATTCACAACAGATGTCATCTCAAGGCACTTAACAAGAAGTAATTTCAATACATTTATACAAACATTCCAATCAGTTAAAAAGTTTCCTATTTAAGGAATCCCAGCAGATTACGTCAGTCATTGGCGTGAGGTTGGGCCCCGTTGATGCAGACTTTCCAACCACAGCAATCCTTTAGCAATCCCTCATACTATGCAAGCATGTAGCGACGGTGGAGAGGAAAAACTCCCCTTTAACAGGATGAGGAGCGGCCATCTGCCACGACCGTCTGGGGGTTTGAGAAGACAGAGCAGAGACACAGAAGGAACAGAAGATCCGATATAAAAGTACTCTCTATGTTACAGAAAGTAAAAAGTTGATTACAGGACACAGTGGATGTTCAGCCACTGGGAGCACCATCACAGTCGATGCCCCCCGTCCAACACAGTTATAAAGAAAGGTGACTCGAGTAGCTCAGAACTAATCAAATCTGGGGGGGTGGAATTGTGCAGGATACACCAACGTTTGTTTTCAACTAGTCTGCGCAGCGGAGTGCGGAGGCCCTGGCCACCACGCAGGCAATGCTGATCGCACAAGCGGAGCTCTTCCAGGTTGCGCTCGTGGTGTCACCTGAGGAGCTCGACATCGAGCTCGCAGAGCAGCAGCAGCACACTTCTCCTTTTACTCCTCCTCCTTCTCTGGTACTACAGGCGGAGGCACCAGCGGCGAAAGAACAGAGGATGAAGAGCAACCACCACCAGGGAGATGGCGGTGCAGCAGTAGTCATGAAGAAGAAGAAGAAGAAGAAGAATTTTAAACACTCATTTAATTCACAAAACTTACACGGAATTACAAATGAGAAAAACAAACAACATTACAGCGATATGTCACTAAATTCTAATGTTTCATTATCACTGGTTTTACAAAGGCCATTTCCTTCTGCCCACAGTTGCACAAACTCATCTAAACGTCGACACACAAAGTAATAGACAAACTCCAGGCGTAACCTGGCCTTTGACACCTATTACAAAATTAAGGACCTTGCCCTTAGCTTTGTGCCTTTTGTTCTTTCTCAACCCACCAATAAAAGCCGCAAAAGAAAAAACAACACTAAAGCAACTAAAAATCTGTCTAAATATATTAAAAAGAGGGTCAAGTCTCCTCCAATCTGAAAAACATTTTCGGATAAAATACAAAACGGGCAAGCACTAGACACATTTTCGTTAAACTTAGATTTAAAAAAGTTTGTGGCGATCGCACCATGAAGAATCCTCCACTGGAGATCCCCAGTCCTTATCTTTAGAGGAGGACTATAAAGGCCTAACCACTGCGGGCCATATCCTCCAAGTCTATCTTTCCAGACTGTGGGGAGTCTTCCTCTCAAATGTTTCACATTGATGGTCCTAACACAGTTCAAATACAAGGCCCATTTATCAACGCTGCGTAGAATCAGTTTGTCATCATTCTTTGCCCACAAGATAGGACCATCTGAGTCCATAAAAGGAGGGGTTCAAATCAAGTGAGTCTTTGTCACTTACACAGCCACTTCTGAACAGCGAAACGTAGAAGCCAACAGCTCTCTGTCTTATCAAGGCCGGCTCAGACAAGTCCTGCCCATCATCAGACAGGAGAGAACGAATGATCTTCTTTTGTCCTCATTTCTTTTCCAGCCCAAAGAAATAGCTGGAGGAGGCATCCATCTGGGAGATGTTTCTGACCCAAGAACGAACCAGAGCCCCCTGCACATTTTTGTCGAGCAGGATAGCCAAAAGGGCTTTAGAGAAGGTATAGACCACTAGCTGTCAAAATAGACCACGCCCCCTTCCGGGTACCACACCCACCTGTCAAACATGCAAATGAGCTGTAATTGTATGCCACGCCCCCTTCCGGTCGACATGTCCCTCTTGGCTATAGGACACGCCCACCTGTCAAAATAGGCCACGCCCCCTATCGGAGGCCACGCTCACATGTCAAAATAGACCACAACCCTGTCAAAACCCCTTTCCGGTTCCGGTGACCCAAGCCCCTTCCGGTTCCAGATCCATAATATATAAATACCTCCCTCTAGTGGTTCAAAATTAAAATTACATGCAAATGTAAAAATGGCTCCCCCTAGTGGCCCAATAAATAGTATTACACCAAAATATACAAATACCTCCCTCTAGTGGTTGAATATTAATATAACAGCCTATTGTATAATTGGCCCCCTCTAGTGGATCAAAGTAACATTACACCGAAATATACAAATACCTCCCTCTAGTGGTTCAATATTAATATAACAGCCTATTGTATAATTGGCTCCCTCTAGTGGTTCAAAATTAAAATTACGTGCTAATGTAAAAATGGCTCCCCCTAGTGGCCCAATAAATAGCATTACACCAAAATATATAAATACCTCCCTCTAGTGGTTCAAAGTAACTTTACACCCAAATGTGAAAATACCTCCCTACATGTCCAGACAAGTCTACTGGCCCCGCCCTGTACGCTAGGTTCCTATATAAACCTCCTGGTCTTCGGCATTACATCCAGGACTTCCAGGCCGCCGTAATCTTCACTCCGAGACGATGGATATGGGAGGATTCGTCAAGCAGACCACTCTACCGTCATACTGGGGGGTCGGCCAGCCGTATGAGCCGTTGAGCGCTCCGCCATCGCCTGTGGGGTTTGGCTACGCTAACCCGTATCATCCACCGTCAATTTCATCGCTCTCGCCGTGCTACTCTCCATCATCCCCTGTGTTCTCTCTTTCAGAGATTCTGCCTGCAGATACCCAGCCCGACGCTTGGGTCGAGGGATCATACAACCCTAACCCTGGGGGAGCGGGTCACCCTTATTTCAACTACTATCGGCCGCCTACACCGAAACATTGCTGTGTGAGACCCCCTCTATCTACTTCAACCCCGGTGCCTGTGCCCGATCTTGAGGGAGAGTGTGATGGACCTTCAGCGCCCAGCGGTGGTGGGACCCCCGATGCGCCGGAATACGCGGCACCGGAACACAGGTGTGCGTCTCAGGATGAGGGGGATGATTCTCCGGCTCTGGTTGAGGTTGACGAGTGGGACCTGGTGGATGGTTTGATGTCATCCAGGTTCATCAAGGCTGTAAAGACTGCTGTTCTGCATCTATTTCACATGACCAGTGCTTCTTATCAGAAAGATAACTGTTATGGATGTCAAATTAGCCATCCCAGTCAGTTGCAGCATCAATGCCTAGAGCTAATGGATGAGGATTATTACCAACTCCACTTTCAATCCGTCATGCGACAACTTCTTACCCCGCGATTCATTCCAGCTATTCAAATTCTGCTGGCAAATCGGAACATACATGAAGATGATCTGAAGGTGAAAACAGTAGCTGAAACCGTTCTACATGAGCTGAGGAGTATGCAGGGGGTCTACAGCGCAATTCAGGCTGTGGATGGCGATAGGGATGATGAAGCCATCCTGGAAGAACTCAGGACTGTCTCCCGATGCTATGGTTATGAAATCTGATATGTACTAATGTTGGTTATATCTCCTCTGATATAAATGCTCTAGTTTAATCCTGACGTGTTTTGTTTTTTATTCATTTGTTTTTATAATTGTGAAATGCTATGGTTTTAAACTTGTAATAAAAAAACTTTGATCCAATCATATGGTTCATCTATCTGATTGATACAAGGGTTAAATTACACTAGCCGTTCTCCTGTACAATCATTCGACAGTAAAATGTCAGAACAGAGGGTGTTGACCAATGCATACTATGACCCCGCCCATCCGGGGAGCTATGGGGGTGTTGACAGATCGAGAAGGGGTTTAAAGGACAGAGAAGGGCGTGTGATTGGTGTCGAAAAAGTAAAAGACTTTCTTTCAGGCGAGGACACCTACACGTTGCATAAACCTGCACGAGCAAAGTTTCCCCGGAATCGTGTTTTTGTAACCAAACCCTTGAAGCAATTCCAGGCCGACTTATGTGACATGCAAGCCTTGGCGACACATAACGACGGATTCAACTATTTACTAACGGTGATTGATGTCTTTTCAAAAAAGGCGTATGTGCGTGCTTTAAAGAGAAAGACGGGGTGTGAGGTCGTTAAGGGGTTTGAATCAGTTTTTCAAGAGAGTCAAATTCCACAAAAATTACAGACGGATGCTGGTAAAGAGTTTTATAATAAACAATTTAAGTTAATGATGAAGAAATATGGTATTACCCACTTTAGTACAGCCAGTGATCTAAAGGCATCTGTTGTTGAGCGCTTCAATCGCACTCTGAAGGGTAGAATGTGGAGATATTTCACCGCTAATAACACCTTCCGGTACATCGACATCCTTCAAAAGCTAGTGGAGAGTTACAACCACAGCTTCCACTCGAGCATTAAGATGACACCTATCCAAGTGACGTCAGAGAATACTCCTCAAGTCATGAAAAACCTCTATTGCATCACCCCATCGATAGACTCTGGTAAAATAAAGACAAAGTTTAAGAAAGGGGATCTGGTCAGAATATCAAAGCTACGTGGGGTATTTGATAAGAAATATGAGAACAGCTTCACAGATGAAATATTTACGGTTGACCGTTGCATACTCCGCTACCCCCCAGTGTACGAGTTAGTTGATTATGATCAGGATCGAATGCACGGATCATTTTATGAGGCCGAATTGCAGAAAGTAAAAATTAATGGTGAGCGGGTGTATAACATGGACAAGATTTTAAAGCGGCGGAGAGTCAACGGGGAGGACCAAGTCTTTGTGACGTGGAGAAATTGGCCCGAAAAATTCAACAGTTGGGTCAGAGCATCAGATGTTAAAAGTGTCAAATAATATCGCCCACAAAACCGTGTAACAGATCGTCGATTCACTATAAAGCGGGGGTTCTACAGACTATGATTAATTAGTAAACCTTACCCTCCAAAGCCTTTAGATGACTTTTTTGCTCCGTCAAATTCATAATGTCTGTTGAGGGGTTCTATGTAACTCTACCTTCCAACGCCAGCGGAGAGGTATTTAAAGATAACACGAGCTCAAATTATACTACAGACCTTCCAAAATCTATTGAGCTAAGTGGAGACTGGGTAGTGGGACTGTGTGAAATTGTCTACCCTCATACATGGTATAACCTGTCGGATCAGCATTCATACATTGATTTAAAGAAGGTTGTTTATGAGGTGGGAGAAAAATCTAAAGATGAGAGGAATACACCCCGTATAGAATACGCCAGGTCCAAGTTTTCCGGAGGGGGGTATTTTGAGAGACCTCAAGAACTCTCAGATGCTCTAGTCCCAGCCGTGAAGAAATATGACAGGAGCATCGATCTCTCCTACAATAATCTCTCGAAAAAATTTGACTTCAGGGGGGATGGAAGATACAAAATTCGAGCTAGCAGCCCTCTCTCCATCATGCTCGGTTTGAACGCTGACGAATGGTGGACCATCTCCAACAGACCTGCGCCCCACCCAGCGGATCTCGGCACTGGTGTATATAACCTGTTTGTCTACACAGACATAATCCATTTCCAAACTGTTGGTGACAGTCACTCACCTCTGCTCGGTGTCGTAAACATAAATGGTAAATTCGGTGACGTGATTGGTGTGAGGTATAACACAGTACATTACCTCCCCGTTTCAAAAAGCTATATTAAGACAATCTGCATACAGGTAAAAACAGATCGTAACGAGTGTGTGAACTTTGTATACGGGAAGACGATCGTGAAGCTGCCCTTTAAACCGGTTTTGACACCTGCGGTAAAATGGCATACTTAACACACAGACAATATTTGTCTGTGTGTTAAGTTTGTCCAATATTATGTGAACCAGACGGGTGGAGAGCTACCCGGGTTTTCAGGACAGCCTGTCATGTATGGTCGTGGATTTGGATCTGTGTTTGCCCGCCTCTTCCGGTTTATATCCCCATTTGTTAAGAAAGGAGTGTCGATTGCGGGAGGGCGGTCAATAAAATCAAGAGCAAGATCGGTCGGAATTCTGATGCTCAGGAAGGTTCAGGAATAATGATCTTATCAAGACGAGGTCGAAAGAGACCCCCTGGAGAGCGTGTTTGGATGACTAGAAAACAAGCCAAGACAAAGAAAAAGAAACCACTCAGGGTGAGCAGGCAGAGGGGAAGGAAGTCCGGCAGAGGCTCTGACATATTTTAACTGAATAGGAATATGGCTCTACTACACGTCAAATCGGGAGAGTGTACGCTCGGTGAGCTTGACTTATTTTCAGCGCCTATGACTCAACTATCGGTAGAGGATAAGCTGTACACTGAGATTTCACCCCTTTCGGCCATCACCGATGGAGGACCAAAATAATTTTTTATCCCTGGTGGGGGCGAGTCGTATACCGATTTAAATGACATGTTGATCCATCTCAGAGTTAAAATTAGCAATGCTAACGGTTCGCCCATGGCTCGTGATGCTAAGGTCGGCTTAATTAACTACCCTCTGAACACAATTTTTTCCCAATGTGATGTAACCCTTGGAGACCGTTTAATATCGCAGTCCAGCGCTACGCATCCTTATAGTGCTATGATCGAAACATTGCTTAATTATTCAGATCAAACCCTTAAAAGCCAGTTCAGTGCAGGGCTTTTTTATAAAGATACAGCCAATGAAATGGATTCTACAGAGACTATTGATGGACCGAATGAAGGATTAAACCAACGTGCCTCCTTTACAGCCCAATCTCGAGAGGTGCACCTGCTAGGACCGCTTCATGCTGACATATTATTCTGTGAAAGACTACTTTTGAACTCTGTTGACATGAGAATTAAGCTAACCCGAGCAAGCGATGCGTTCTGTCTTATGGGTGCTGGAGATTCTACTTTCAAACTATGGATTTTAGGTGCAGCTCTCTTTGTCAAAAAGGTGACTGTATCTCCCGCCGTACGGCTCGGTCATGAGACCGCATTAATGAAACGAAATGCTTTGTACCCGGTATCGCGTGTGAATGTAAAAACATACTCTATACCTGAACATTCAAGAATATGCACTCAGGAGAACCTGTTCATGGGTATGACACCTAAATATGTGGTTATTTCGATGGTCAATCACCAGGACTTCACAGGAGCGCGCAATTTGAATCAGTTTTCATTCAACCATTATAATATGGAGTATCTAGCTCTGTCCCGTGATGGTAGACAGATTCCTGCTAAGGCCTTCCAGCCCAACTTCGATCAGGGTAATTCTGTACGAGAATATTACAACCTGTTTACATCCACAGGGAGGCATTTAAAGGATCTCCCCCTAAGCATAACTAGGGAGGACTTTAACACGGGTTACGCATTATTTGCTTTTAATCTCGACCCATGTGCTGAATCTGAAGCACTATCACCAGTACGCAGTGGTAACATTAGGCTAGAAATGAGATTCAGAACACAGTTACCGCACACAACAATGCTGATTGTATACGCGTGCTACGACTCCATCCTGGAAATAGACTCTAAAAGAAGAGTTTTGGTGGATTATTATTAACCACTTGGAAACATGAATAATCACAAACTCGATGCAATACTCAGTCATCTGCTTGGGAAGCTTTTCTGCGGTGTATGGGCCAGCGACCAACTGGAGCTGCTACCACTAACATTCCCCAGACCGGCTTATTTTATCGTCAATACACACCCTTCTAACATGCCTGGGGAACACTGGCTAGCCCTCACTCTGGAAGAGGGTGGTAAAGCAACGTTTTTTGACTCTTACGGGTACTCACCAGAATTTGTCTATTACCCTTCATCCATTTTGGATTTTTTGAAAGATCGTTCGTCTGTGATAATGTATCATAACCAAAAATTTCAGAGCGTTCAATCTTCTGTTTGTGGGCATCACTGTATTTTTTATTTATGCCATAGAGCCTGTGGTCTCTCCATGCAACAAGTTTTATCAAAGTATTGTCAAATTCCTGAATCAAATGATGAGATTGTATCTAACTTTGTCAAAAAGTATGTGAAATGTGCTATGAAGCAAAACACAACGTTTTTCACGCATAGAACCTGTTCTCTAGATGTGTTTAAAGATTGTTACGGGTTTTGAAATGTATGAGAATATGCATCAAATGTATTAGACTTATGATGTTTAACATGGAATGAAATAAACCTGTACGCATGAAATTATGTGAACAGATATCGTTTCTTGTGAAAAGAAACAACGCTTATTCAGTAGTCATGCAGCTAGGGGGAGAATGTGAGCCAGCTGGGGGCTCGGGTTGCCATACGAAGAGACTTTTTACTGAAATGATCTTCCGCTCTGGTCCAGAGGGGTGATAACGTAACACTCTTACGCTTTCTGTGTGGTACCTGCGCATTCTGAGGCCAAACTGGTGACATCATGAACGACCTCCTTCTTTCCCGGCGTTTTGTAGCAGTTGAAGCCTTTAAAGTCGGCCAAACTGGTGACATCAATACGCGCTTTTTATTTTTTGATTTCCTGCCTGCCCTCTCATCCGCGACACTCTCAACGGCAGGTGTAGAAGAGGTCTCTGCGGAGTCTAGACCGTCTAAACCTCGGCTATACCCACTAACGATCTGGTTGTCCTTCGGTGGGTCATCATTCGCACGGTCTCTCTGCAGCAATAGGGTGACACGCGGCTCTTCGTTCTCTCCTTGCTTAAGGAGGGTTAGGTATTTCTGAAGTAATGCGTGGTAGCGTTTAATTTTCTCGTACGATGCACTGTTTGGGTCATCCAATATTGCCTGCATGTCCTCATCAGCGTCATCCTGAGCCTTCTGTCGTATGGTTCCGGAGTTATCCCGTTGCTTCAGACGATTTAATTGATGCGGCGAGACTAGAAACATTTTCTGTGATGCTCTCAGTGTCATAATACACGTCTACCGCCGGAATATTCCAGCCACCAATTCGCCGAGAAACGGTATTACAGCTGCAATCAGCGGGAGAATTCCTCCTGTCTGGGTTTTCAATGTCTGTCGTTTGCGCTTTAACCCCACCTTCCGATCAGCCAACAGCCTGAGGATTTTTTTCTGCTTCTTAAGTCTGTTGTATTGTGTTGTGGACAGCTTGATGTTCCCTTTCAACACATTTAAAGCAATCTCGCACAACGTTTGTAGAAAGTCGGGAGAACAATGAGTTAGGATATCTTTACGTTTCTGGGGTGTGGAATGAAAAAGAGCCCCTAGTAACGGTGCATTTCTTTTTATGCGTGCCGACATGTTGGTCACTTGTTCTTAGCTATGTAAACAGCCGGCCACTGTCCAGGAAGTAAACCTGTCCTGAGCCTGTATTGGTCTGGTGTGTCAGGGGTTAGGTCTACACATAAATAGCCGTGTGGTTGGCTCGTAGCATCTTCAAAACTCTCCATGAAAAAGGGTTTCTGTCCAGGGAAAATTTGACGGGCTAAATTTGCTACCTGCAATCTGTCACGTGGGTTTTTAAACAATACCATATAATTACAATTCAGACTGATAGTTCGAGTATGTTTCCCCTTGAGAAACACATTCTGAGTCAACATCATAACGCTCATGTTTCTATGGTGTCGATATTGCGTGCATATTTTCACGACCTCTGGATGCTCAGCTGCTTGAAAGAGTACATAATCGAGAATCAATAGATGCGATTGATCTGGGGGGAATAAAACATCATCTTCAAAGGAATTAGGCAATTCCTTCGATGAATTTAATTGATTTATTTATCTTCATCAACTCCGTATACAATGCTTGGAATGAAGTGTAGATCCAAACAATATTTTCAGGTACAGAATCCATCACATGTAGACAATTAATCAAAACATTTTTTACAAAAAAAAGACTTCCCACAGCCACTCGGGCCTACCACAAGACTTGAAAAAGGAGTTTTAAATCTTGGGTCAAAGTTAATCGCTTCCAGTTCACCCTGACGCTGCATTTTCCCCCCTCAAAAACCAAATGGTAGCGTCGTTCCGTCTGGGAACAACCTCCGCTTGTCATAGACCACCCTGAAAGTTTTGGTAAATGAATGATTCCTCAGATGGAACCCGTTTTTATCACGTTTGATGGAATGCTGCGGTGCTTTGAGTACCTCGCCTCTCTCACCACCCAGGTAACCGTCAACAAGTCCCGTCATTGTATCAAAATTCACCCTTTCACAGCATTCTATGGTTCGCGATATCCCCTTTGCTCTCATCACAACCTTCCCTCTGTGCTTTGTCTGATACGAGTAACTCTTTGGCCCCGCGGCAACAAACTCCTGAATGGTGTCCCCTGGAGGGAGCTCGTTTGTCAAGTCACCCAAATAGCTACCTGTCGGCAGAGAGCTCTCGCCTTCACGCACAACATAGATCACACTGTCTGTGTCAAGGTAGAGTACCCGTTCTTGGAGCTGGTGTAGGTATCTGAATAACTCTAGTCGTGCGTAAGCTGTTGTAAATGCGCAAACGAACACATTGGTGGTTTTGTTAGGGGGCGTTACACAGTTTTTGTTGTACCTCCATTGAATCATAACCATCTTGGGGTTCAGAAAGCTGAAGTATGTCACGACGAACTTCCCTGAAAACAGGAACTCAAAAAACTTGTCAGGGTGTTTAATGATTGAGGTTGGGTTTGGTAATTTTTTTGAGCAAACTTCCCCCAAAGCGAATTCAAACACAGCTTGGCTACTTGACGTTTTGCCGGGTTTACTTAAATTTTTTCAGGGTCTAACTCTACACCCTGATTCGCCATGAAATCCTGGATGTATTTCTGTCTGTCCTCCTCGCTCTCTACACCCTCGGGATAACCTGAAGCTTCCTGCTTGGTCTTCAAAAAGGAGTTGACATACTTTGCAAAGATCTGATCACTATGCTGCTCAAAGTGCCACACCTCAATGATCTGATCGATTCTGTAGCCGTGTGAAAGGGCTTCTTTAACCTCTTCAGACACCCATACACCTGTTAAGGCTCTCTCAGTGTCAGTGTGGGTGCACCTATGTGTCTGATTGTTCTCCAATGCACATGTGCGACAGAGGGTGAATACAGGCTTTCCATGATCTGTTCTGAATGGTAGAATGGGGAAATAAAGACCACGAGGTGGTGAAATGACTGCTTTGATAAATCCATAATAATTTCTAGGATCATCAAAGTTTTCCCTGATTATGATCGGGTGCCCTACAGGAAAGCTTTTCGTCTTCTGAACAAATGGGTAAAGACTACACACGTCCTGGTAAAGAACCTGCTCACCGGGGGCTGCAGAGTACCTCAACCTGACTGCACATGTACGCCCTCCAAAAAGCGCTTCACGGGGGGTAAGTGGTGCAGGAGCCTGGTAGGTCATCATGAACTGCTTCACATCAGCGTTACTCTTCTTCATTTCTTCCCACACATGTTCCCACATCACCTCGAGCTCTATACCGTACACAGTCCTCAGCACATGCTCCCTCTCCATGGTCGCAGCGTAGAGCTGCCCATAAGGCACACCGGTCAATGGACTCTCAGCTGTCGGATAGCGACAGGTGCTGCAGCCATGATGCTCACAGCCATGGAACTCAAACCCTATTTTACTCTCCCCTACCTCCAGGTAACCGTCTAGAAAGTATGATCCAATCTTTTTCTCACCACCCCTTAGAGCGTGCTGTATTCTAACATTCCTTGTATTTGCAACATATTCTAACCACTCAATGGAAGCTGTGGAAAACGTTTTAAACTGTCCGCTGTAGTCTGTCGGTGAAGGAACAGCGAGAGTGTCCGCCTTCAGATGATTACTTTGAAACACTTTCATACAAGCACTTGCGATGGTGATCCTGTTAAAAGGGTCAATCTCACTGTCGTTAAAAAACTCCTGACGAAACCTTGTACATCCTTGTAGGAGTATCTCCACATCATTCTTACAGTAAAAGAGAGCCTCCTTTTTAAAGTCAAACACGCCCTTGCTAACCTCAGCGTACCATGTATAGAATTCCTCCTGCTCAGCACGATTCATTCGTTCAACACCGTAAAATGATGGCAGCGGGTAAGAACCTACATAGCTCAGATTGTCAGAGGATGAGAAACGGTGTGGGAAATAGCCCTTGCTATGGTCAGGAAAACCAAGGGCTTCAGGCATTTTACTAAGCTTCATGGGAAGGAAAGATAGGCGGTCAATGAACCTCAAACCGTAATCAGGATCAGTGATGCTCAGAATTTTACACCCTTGCATAATGATGTCAGGATTTAAACCCATCTCCGTCATTGCATTCAGAACAAGGTAGGAATCAAAAGCTCTAGCATTATGGGCTACACATGTGTAATTCCGACGGCCTGGCCTCCTGATTTCACGAATAAACTCCCGAATACAATCACTGCCATAGGCTGACCACTCCTCACCAGATGTGGACTTTGAACAGATCAGAAATGGAACATGCTCACCCTGCGCTCCAGGGAAAGTTTCAATATCGTAAAAAATCACCTTCTCACTTATTTCGGTATCGACAGAACATGTCTGGATATAACATTTATGGTCTGATGCTGGCTGGTTTTTGTCAAGCTTACCCCCACAAATCCTACACTTCTTCCCTTGACACACATGCTTCTTGCCTGTTGTGAGACTCTGGTTATAGTTTAACCCACAGTTGGGACATTTCTTAACCTGATCACAATGACTGACCATCACACGCACCCTGGGTTTTAGCTCAGGTACTTTATGTCTATCGTAACACGTCTGGTTCTTACAATATCTGTTACAGTCATGACAATGAATCGGATTTGTAACCCCCTGAGCACACGCTGCATCGTTGCAGACAGCGCACGAACCTTTGCATACATGATTGTATTTATGCCCTATAGGATCGAAACAGTAGTGGCAAATATCCCGTGCCCCTATAAAACCCTTCAAGTTTTTGATCCCGTAGTAATGGTCTCGGAAGTGCAATAGAAAAACAGTCCTGCTTCGGTCCTCAAAGTCGGTCTGAATCTTCCCTAGAGCTCTCTCTCCCTCACTTCTGATAAAAACAACTATTTTTCTGTTCAACAACTTCTCAAATTTGTGGATATCGCCTGATCTGACGGGGGTGTGTTCTGAAAGGCCTACACGCTGTTGCAACTCTCTACTGAGCTGTATAGCCGCATCGGAGCCGAGGCTAGGGTCTGCAACACAGGCTAAGCTAATAGCAAAACACAGTTTATCATCTCGATCATTGTTCACAATATATAGGTGGCGTCTCTTCTTGTGTATCAGCTCGCAATCGAGAGACATTTCAGCTTTTCGTCTAGCTCCCCCGCTAAGATCACGCACTGTTTGAATTACAAACTCCAAACGCTCTGTTGAGGCTATTTCGGCATTGGATTGCATCAGATCATCTAAAAACGTTTCGAACTGGTGCATGACGTTACTCCCCCCTTCATCGACTGAGAAAGTCACGCTGCGAGACACGCCGGGTCCATTAACCTCTATCTGCACAATATCGTTAGTGTTAACCAGGGGTGTCACCCGGTCTGATAAACCCCTGAGCATATTCATTATGTGATTATGAAATTCGTACGGACACGGATGATCCCCCTCAGGCCGGACAAAGTTGTGTCGGATCTCTATGTTATTGAATTCGTCACGTACATTGATCTGAAATTCTTCATCTTCCTGACTAGACGGTTGAGGACTATTTAGCTCCTGTGAGACATTCATACTGACTGGTTGATGTTGCTATTTAAACATACGATCAAAAAAAAAAAGGACATGAAAAAACAGAGTCAGACAATACACAAGTTGGAGAAAGCTCCAGACAGTCTCTCAGCTAACCGGAGCGCCAAGGCTGGCGTTGGGCAGATCCGCTGAGATCCAATTGCAAACAGCTCCGTGCTTCGATCACGATCTATGATAAAGCGCAGGTAAAAGTCAGGAATATAATAAAATAAAAAAAATATGGTAATACCCATATCTAAACAGTCAACAGAATTTAACAAACAGTAAACTCACCTCAGAGCGGAGTTTCGCTTTGTAACAATCCCCAACGCCTTTTTCCCGCTCCAACCCGAAACCAGCTCAGAGCAGCAACTGGAGTTGAGCGATACTTCTAGCTTTAACAGAGTATGTATGCTATGGTGAATCTATCGATAAGCCAGCAGCGAATCCAGCTTGGTGCTATGAAACATCCGTAGACAATCGCACAATTGCGAGCTAAAAAACATTTACTCACCTCGCTCCAAACCGATAATACATGTCGCCGATGTGAAGATTTCTTGAAGTCGCTGTGAAGTTGATTTCACCGCTGAACCCGTAACTCCAGCTCTTAGCAGGGGAAGCCCGGGATTCCCGCCAGGACTCAGCTCTGACGCGGTCTGACAATGACGCGGGCTTTTGGGATTCCCCTCGAATGAAGCCGGTGATACCGTCTTCGTGAAACCGCTGTTTTCTTTGTTCGTCGCAGCACCGCGCTCCGTGTCCTTAAGGTCGGATTGTTGAATGAGGTCCTTCCAGCATGCTGTAGAGATTAACCGTTTTCCGACAGCCTTTTATACAGGTAAATGCCGTGCGGTGAGCACTACCCAAACCGGTTTACCTGACTTGCGGACGTAGGTGAAGTCAGGGGCGTGATAAATACAGCGAATACAAAGCAGAGCAGGGGCGTGTCAAGCGCCGATTGGTGAACTGTTTTTTATCTGTAACTTTAGTAGTTTGATGGATTTCTTATTTCCAGCTTAAACCAACCAGGTTTAAAGTGATGTTTTTTTTTATTCTTATCTGTTTTTAAAGACTATGTAATGGTGCATTTTTTTAAATCAACAAAAGGATGAGCATCTGCTTTTACATAGCTGTGGGTGAATAAATTCTCTTTTTAGTGCTCTTACAAGTTTAATTTTTCATGGTTGAATTGTTAGAATCAGATGTAATGGTGTCTCTAGAGTGTTGGAGCTAATGTGGTTTTACATTAAAGTCAGGAAGCCAAAAAGCACCTTTTAACTGTTTTAAATAAAATGGAATGCTCAAGGAGCCATGTTGAGACAGAGCCCAGACCGTATATTAATAAAGGGACTTGTCCGGACATGTTCTGATGACACTGAGGAGTTAGATTCAAACCATTGGGGGCGCTATATACACTATAGGCTGTAATGTTAATTTTGAACCACTAGGGAGGTATTTTCACATTTGGGTGTAAAGTTACTTTGAACCACTAGAGGGAGGTATTTATATATTTTGGTGTAATACTATTTATTGGGCCACTAGGGGGAGCCATTATTACATTAGCATGTAATTTTAATTTTGAACCACTAGAGGGAGGTATTTTCACATTTGGGTGTAAAGTTACTTTGAACCACCAGAGGGAGGTATTTATATATTTTGGTGTAATACTATTTATTGGGCCAATAGGGGGAGCCATTATTACATTTGCATGTAATTTGAATTTTGAACGACCAGAGGGAGGTATTTTCACATTTGGGTGTAAAGTTACTTTGAACCACTAGAGGGAGGTATTTATATATTTTGGTGTAATACTATTTATTTGGCCACTAGAGGGGGGTATTTTCACATTTCGGTGTAATGTTACTTTGATCCACTAGAGGGGGCCAATTATACAATAGGCTGTTATATTAATATTGAACCACTAGAGGGAGGTATTTGTATATTTTGGTGTAATACTATTTATTGGGCCACTAGGGGGAGCCATTTTTGCATTTTGCATGTAATTTTAATTTTGAACCACTAGAGGGAGGTATTTATATATTATGGATCCGGAACCGGAAAGGGCTTGGGTCGCTGGAACCGGAAAGGGCTTGGGTCGCTGGAACCGGAAGGGGCGGGGCCTATTTTGACAGGTGGGCGTGGCAACCGGCAGGGGCGTGGTCTCATTTGTATTTTGACAGCTAGTGGTCTATACTTTCTCTTTGCATTTTGCATGTAATTTTAATTTTGAACCACTAGAGGGAGGTATTTATATATTATGGATCCGGAACCGGAAAGGGCTTGGGTCGCTGGAACCGGAAAGGGCTTGGGTCGCTGGAACCGGAAGGGGCGGGGCCTATTTTGACAGGTGGGCGTGGCAACCGGCAGGGGCGTGGTCTCATTTGTATTTTGACAGCTAGTGGTCTATACTTTCTCTGGCTTTTTTAGTCTTAAGGACTTCAACATATCTCTGATTTCCAGTGGACTCACACAAGCGCTCACTTTCCACAATATCAGTCTCCAGATCCCTTAAAGATCTGGTGATGTAACGCATGACACCAAGGTTGTACTGTTGACAAAGCAGCTTAATTTGCACCTTTCCCACCATTGTCTTAGAGAGGAGAACTTGCCCTTCCTCTGCCTAAAACAAGTCCAAAAAAACATCAAAGCACTTCTTAAACACTTATCAGCAGCCATATTTAGGTTAAATTGCCAATATCCACTTTTAGGTGAAATATATATATGAATATATATGTATCATACCATCGATCATCCCATCAGTGGATAGTGAGGGAGGACAGCAAGGGATACAAAAAATAAGTTTGCATATACTCATGGTAAGATAAATTATAAAGAAAGAGATATCTGTAGTACATGCAAATGGGAATGAACAAATGAATAAATAAATAAATAAATAAATATCCATGCATTATCTGTATCCATCCATCCTGTATGGCGTTGCGGGGGGCTGGTGCCTATCTCCAACAGAGAGACACACAGGACACACACATCCATGCCTAAGGGCAATTTAGAGAGACCAGTTTACCTAACAGTCATGTTTTTCGGACTGTGGCAGGAAACCGGAGTACGTGGAGAGAACCCACCCATGCACAGGGACAACATGCAAACTCCATGCAGAAAGACCCCAAGCCAGGATTTGAAGCCTGGCCTTCTTGCTGGAAGGAAACGGGGCTGCCAACTGCACCACTGGGCAGCCATAAATAAATAAATACATAAAAAAAGTTTGTGAACATAGATGAGGGTAGGAACGTAGATCGACCGGTAAATCGAGAGCTTCGCCTTTCGGCTCAGCTCTCTCTTCACCACGACAGACCGGTAAAGCGGTGTTCACCTAAACAATAAACTGGACTGGAGCTACAACACTGATGCTCTTAACAAGAAAGATCAGAGCAGACTCTACCTGTTGAGGAGGCTGATGTCTATTGGAGTCCAGGGAGCGCTCCTAAAGAGATTCTTTGACTCTGTGGTGGCATCAGCTATCTTTTATGGCATAGTCTGTCGGAGCAGCAGTTTATCTACAGCTGAGAGGAAGACATTGGATAAGCTCATCAAGAAGGCCAGCTCTGTTTTAGGGTACCCACTGAATCCAGTGCAGGTGGTGGGAGACAGTAGGACTCTGGCCAAAATAACATCACTGATGGACAGCTTCTCCCACCCCAAGCATGAAGATGTTGCTGAGCAGCAGAGCTCCTTTATTGACAGACTGCCGCATCCTAGCTGCATGAAGAAGCATTTCCGCATGTCCTTCCCCCCTGCGGCTGTAAAACTCTAGGACCAAAACTGCTCCCAACAAAATCAATAATGTTTACACCCCTGCTGTGATTTGCACTGTTTAACTAACTTAATTAACATTTCTGTTGCTGTTTTGCACATCTGTTTTTTCACACTTCATATTCTGTTAACTTCTTGGAAATAATACGTTTACTTTTTGATGCACATCTACACACATGCACATTCTGTAAATATAATTTGCTTTTAAATTTTCCTACTCAGTTGCACATTCCGAGTATGCCACTTTATTTTTAAGAACTGCACAGTACTATAGTTTTGTAATTTTGTCCATAATGTAGATATTATTCTAAATTATGTTTTTATACTTTTATAGTTTTCTTGTGTGAATCTAAATGCTTCTATTACATGCCACTTTGCTGCTGTTACTGAATTTCCCATTTGTGGTACAATAAAGGATTATTCTATTCTATTCTGAGCGTTCCACATGTGTCTCTCTCATTTATGAACACAGCAAAAAAAGAAACGCCCCTTTTTCAGGACTGTGTATTTTAACAATAATGTTGTAAAAATCCAAATAACTTTACAGATCTTCATTGTAAAGGATTTAAACAATGTTTTCCATGCATGTTCAATTAACCATAATCAATTAATTAACATGCACCTGTGGAATGGTCGTTAAGAACTTAACAGCTTACAGAAAGTAGGCATTTAAGGTCACAGTTCTAAAAGCGCAGGACACTAAAGAGACTTGTATACCGACTGTGAAAAACACCCAAAGAAAGATGCCCAGGGTTCCTGCTCATCTGCGTGAACATGCATTAGGCATGCTGCATGGAGGCATGAGGACTGCTGATGTGGCTAGGGCAATAAAATGCCATGTTCGCACTGTGAGACGCCTAAGACAGCTCTACAGGGAGATAGGAAGGACAGCTGATCATCCACGCAGTGGAAGACCATGTGTAACAACACCTTCACAGGATCGGTACATCCGAATATCACACCTGCAGGACAGGTACAGGATGGCCACAACAACTGCCCGAGTCACACCAGGAACACACAATCCCTCCATCAGTGCTCAGACTGTCCGCAATAGGCTGAGAGAGACTGGACTGAGGGCTTGTAGGCCTGTTGTAAGTCAGGTCCTTACCAGACATCACCAGCAACAACGCCGCCTATGGGCACAAACCCACCATCACTGGACCAGACAGGAGTGGCAAAAAGTGCTCTTCACTGAGGAGTCACGGTTTTGTCTCACCAGGGGTGATGGACGGATTCGTGTTTATTGTCGAAGGAATGAGTGTTACACCGAGGCCTGTACCCTGGAGCGGGATCAATTTGGAGGTGGGGGGTCCGTCATGGTCTGGGGCGGTATATCACATCACCATCAGACTGAGCTTTTTGTCATTGCAGGCAATCTCAATGCCTTGCGGTACAGGGAAGACATCCTCCTGCCTCATGTGGTACCCTTTATGCATGCTCATCCGGACATGATCCTCCAGCAGGACATTGCCACCAGCCATACTGCTCGTTCTGTGCGTGAGTTACAACACTTTTCCTCCATTCCTCAGGCATATTCTCACTCTTCAAGATATTGTTGAACACCTAGTCAAAAACTCTACTGCCACCTCTCCTAGACACTTCCATACCTCCATGGGTCTCTCATCATGACCAACTGCCTTTACCCTACTGGGACACTGACAGCCATTGTGTGGTGCTAATCCACATTCTAACTCCAACAGGGGAAGACGAGAACCAGAGCTTTTATAAGGGCTCTCTCCGCTGGCCCACATTCTCTTCTGCTTAGCATTTGGGCCAGGCTTGTGCTAGGAGAGGCCTCAGGAAATCTTTGGACGCGAGTTTTTGGGAGAAAGAAGACAATAACAGCTGATCGATCAGATGAATCGTTCTGCCCTGAGCCCTGCAGAAGCTTTCTGAATTGCAGACGCTGCCGTGAGGAAGGGAGCTGCTAACAGGCTACTGCATGCTGCAGAGCTGCAGAGCTGCGTGACGCATCCAGACGGAAGCCGTTTCCACCCACAGCAACAGAGCCTATGTGGGATGAATGCTGTGCTGGAAAGCTGCGGGAAAAGGCACTGTCAATGAAGGAAGGTTGGAGCTGATCGCTGTTTAGCCAAGCCGGAGAGGACAACCCGACGTGCCAGCTAAAGACTAATACCTGCGCCCCAACAGCAATAAGGCCTCCTACTGCGAACCGACTGCAGCTATTGTTAGCCTGCAGGTCGTTAGCCTGCCCCATCGTCAACTTGGAAAACTTTAACCGTTCAATAAAGTCTGTCTGGGCAGAGGCGAGATTAGTTTAGGATTAACAAGATTTAAGAGTTGTTTGTTTTCACTGTGTTCGTTACCTTGTCTAAGATGTCATTTATTGTTTGGTACAAAAAGGCCATTTAAACAGTGATTTTTTAGGTTTCCGATGGAAAGTCCTTTTATATCCTGCAACCTGAGTGACTCAATCCGAGAAGAGTTTTTCTTTTCTTTGTTTGGTGTTTAAAAATTTAACCAGAGCGACTTTAAGCAGCTCTATGTCAGTTAGCTGTAGGCTACATGCTTGAGTGGACCACGTGGGCCCGCCTTTGACTGCACGACTTCATGAACAATAAAGACTGCCATTAATGGTATTCAAAATAGAGATCTGTTTAAACACCAAAACTAATCTTTTAAGTCTTTTTTTGAAACTTCCTTATTAGTGTGTCAAAATACTAAATTAGATCAATCACTGCAGTGACTGATCCATAAAATAGAATTAACTCTCCAAAGGATGACTTCTAATTCAGCAAATGGTTTAAGGAAACATTACTTCTTCCAAATAATGTTTTTTCTTCTATTCTGCTTTGTATTGTGAATTGGTGGTTTGAAAACAAATCAAAGGTGCTAATTAGTTTTCAACTAACCACAATTGGTTTAAAACTAATTTAGCTTAATTCACAAAACTCTTCAATTCAATTCAATTCAGTTTATTTATATAGCGCCAATTCACAACAGATGTCATCTCAAGGCACTTAACAAGAAGTCATTTCAATACATTTATACAAACATTCCAATCAGTTAAAAAGTTTCCTATTTAAGGAATCCCAGTAGATTGCGTCAGTCATTGGCGTGAGGTTGGGCCCCGTTGATGCAGACTTTCCAACCACAGCAATCCTTCAGCAATCCCTCATACTGAGCAAGCATGTAGCGACGGTGGAGAGGAAAAACTCCCCTTTAACAGGAAGAAACCTCCAACAGAACCAGGCTCAGTAGGAGCGGCCATCTGCCACGACCGTCTGGGGGTTTGAGAAAACAGAGCAGAAACACAGAAGGAACAGAAGATCTGATATAAGAGAACTTTCTATGTTACAGAAAGTAAAAAGTTATTAGGAGCATCATCCCAGTCGATGCCCCCCGTCCAACAGGGCATTGCAGCCAAGCAGGATACCAGAGCAGGTATATCTTCTATGGAGAGAAAAACACTGAGAGAAAACAAAGATAACAGTCGAAATAACAGAATGTGCTGTAATACAACTGGAGAGTCGTAGAAGAAAAGGAAGTAGCAGAGTGAAGAAAATTGGTAAGTCTGTCCTCCAGCAGTCTAAGCCTATAGCAGCATAACTACAGAGATAGCTCAGGATGACCTTAGCCACTCTAACTATAAGCTTTATCAAAAAGGAAAGTCTTAAGCCTGGCCTTAAAAGTAAACAGAGTGTCTGCCTCACAGACTAAAGCTGGGAGCTGGTTCCACAGGAGAGGAGCCTGATAACTAAAAGATCTGCCTCCCATTCTACTTTTAGAAATCCTAGGAACTACAAGTAAACCTGCAGTCTGAGAGCGAAGTGCTCTGTTAGGAACATATGGAACAATTAGATCTCTGATGTATGATGGAGCTTGATTATTAAGGGCTTTGTATGTAAGAAGAAGGATCTTAAATTATATTCTGGATTTAACAGGGAGCCAATGAAGGGAAGCTAAAACAGGAGAAATGTGATCTCTCTTTTTAATATTCATCAGAACTCTTTAATACAAGCCTTGGTCTTTAAGAAACATATTCATACTGAACTGTGACATAACTATCAATTTATTGGTTACTGTTTCTACATCTTTGCATGTTTATCACTTTTACTGTTTACTTTTGGGTGCTAGTTATATTATTATTATTCTTAGCAGTTTAGTTGGGTGTTACTAGCTTAGTGAGTTTGTTGATTAAAGCATTTTAACTGAAGGTTGAATTATTTTTGTAATAAACTCTTGTATTTTGGAAAGTCGTTTGTTATTTCACCTACATGTGTAGTAACTTGCTGTTCAAAGAACGGCAAGAACTTATTCCTTCATCTATTGTTTAATTATCTCAGTCCTATCAGGCAGGTAATCATAAACATAAACTGAAAAAAATCAGGCTATTGATATTCCTGGATTCCAGGTAGGGCCCCTAACTTGGTAATTTTGACACAAAATTATTAATCTTATTAATAATTGCCCTAAGCAATTATTCATAATTATTCATAGCCAAATCCTACCTATCTGTGGCACAACAACCCTATACATCCTCTTCATAGCTTTCCTCACTTCATCCTTACTTATCTAAGTGACTCCCTTATCCACATTGTCCCTTTTAGACTCTACCTTCTCTATCCATCCATCCATCCATCCATCCATTTTTACCCATCCATCCTAATGCAGGGTTGCAGGGGGGCTGGTGCCTATCTCCAGCGGTCAAGGGGCGAGAGGCAGGGTACACCCTGGACCCTGGACAGGTCGCCAGTCCATCGCAGACCTTCTCTCTAACCCCCCCGCCCCCCCCAAAAACCTTCTCTTTAATTTCCTTAAAGGAGTCATAGACTAGTATTACCTTGGATACCCATGCTCTGGTATAGTCTTTCAGGCCCTTCTAAAAAAGAAAAGTTGAAAAAAAGTGAAAAAAATTAACACAGAGCTCCTCTGACCCTTTTTTCTGAAGGCATTATTGTCTCGCGAGATCTGATGCGTTTCAATTGCAGGCAAGTCTCTGATTGTTGCAATTGCCCCTTTTTCCAAACGGAGCTTCGATGCCAACTTCACCTGATATTGTCCCAAATTCGTAAAGGATCCCGGCGTAAAAAAATAGAGAAAATATTTCCATGTTGATTCTGGCAGTCAACAACAGAGCAACTCACGTGTGCAATACGTTTCTGGTAGAAATGGTTTTAGCTGATTTAGCTGTTTAAAATAAAAGGTTGACACAAATTTAATGCATCATTGCGTGAAGAAACTTTCTGCATCTTTCACGGTCGAGTTCATACTTCAAATCGCTGATGTGTCGGTCGCGAACGAACCTGCTCTAAGAGCTAACTCTTTGAAGTGAACGATGGGAGACGGCTCATCATTAGGAGCCGTTTTTTTTTTTCATTCCCCCCCCCCCGCTTGTTTTGGTACATTTGGTACACATTGAGCCAAGCCAAAAGAACTGGCTCTCCAAAAATTCCCATCACTAGAATTCAGTAATGGCAGCGCTTGACTGAATATGTGGGGGAGACGGGCGAGGGGGAGAGGGATGGTGGGCTTTCTGCAGCATAGGTCTGCAATGTCTATGGTATATCCTGCGCCGACTTGACGTCAAGTCGGCCAGAAATCAAAATCATGTACTTGAGTGCGCGTGCACGTGGGCTGGTTGACCAAAGCGTTTTAGACTACAATCAGTCATTTACCTAATCATACACACATTCACACACCGATAGTGGTAAGCTGCATTGTAGACTCTACTGCTCTGGGGCAGACTGACAAAAGTGGGGCTGCTATTCATTTGCCCCCAACGTCCCCAATGACCACCACCAGCAGGCACAGTATGTGAAGTATTCTGCCTAAGGACACATCTGTAAAGTGATTGAGAAGGACAGAGTCGGATTCAAACCGGCAACCCACCAGTTACATGTTGAGCCCCTACCTACTGAGCCACTACACTTGGTATAAATTGTCAACTTTGTTTGGTACCACTAGCACTCAGGAAGGAATGAAACAATGTAAATTATGTACAGTGTTTATAAAAAATATTCAGCCCTTAGGATGTTCTACCCTTTTTATTGCTTTTACAAATCAATCATTTTCAACAAACTTTGGCTTTTTTGACAAACAAAAGTGTACAAAAAACCTTTTAATGTCAGTGAAAATTTATTTTTATAAGATTATGAAATTTAAATAAAAATATTAAATACATTTTATAAAATTTATAAATAGGTAATTGCATAAATATTCACCCTTTTTAAAGTGACTGATCTAATTCAACAGAGGTCCAGCCAATTGGTGCTAGCAGTCTTACAAGTGGAACTGAGATCACCTGAGTACAGTGAATGTGTCTCAAGTGATTGAAGTATGGACAATCCAAGGAAATCAGAGAACAGGTTGTTGAAAGTATAAGTCAGGGGATAGATACAGAAAAAATCTGTAAGGCCCTGAACATCCCCTGGAATCCAATAAGTCCATCATCATTTTTTTTTAAATGTTTTTATTTAGTGCCTTTTTCTGGGGCTCTTGTTTTATTTGTGTTTTAACTCTGGAAAGCGCCCTGGGCACCTTTTGGCTGTTGTAAGGTGCTATATAAATAAAATTTGATTGATTGATTGATCAAGAAATGGAAGGAATGTGGCACGTGTAAATCTGCCTAATTTAGGCCGTCATCACAACTTTAGCTACCATGGAAAAAAGAGACTAGTCACTTGGACCAGAACACCTATGAAGGAGTTACAAGCTTCAGCAGCTTAGATAGGAGAGACTCTGCAGACAACAACGGCTATCCTGGTTGTCTACCAGTCAAAGCTTTTTGCGAGAGTGGCAATAAGAAAAGCAATTGTGGAAGAAAACCTATATCAATGTTCGACTAGTTTGGCAAAAGAGCTCATGTCTTTTGGCAAACTAGTCGAGTTGCATTGCTGTAGCCAATCAGGGGCGAGACGTTTACATATCATGAATAATAATGAGTGAGACTCGAAATCCTGATGTTTCCCCTCACCCACTCCTCCGACAAACTGCAACCTCTGTAACAGGAGTGCCAGACCATTTTTTCACATAAAACGACTCAAGGCATTCCTTCATACTAGAGTTGATAGGAAATTTATTTTAAGAAAACATTGAATGACACCTTAAAAATCCTTCCAGGGCCTGCTGCAGAGAAGCATCAGCACAGCATGATGCTGCCACAACCATACTTTACAGTGGTGTGTTTGTGGTGATGTTGGTGTTTGGTGTCCACCCAAACATAACATTATGTTTGATAGCCAAAAGGCTAAATTTGGGTCTCATCAGACCAAAGAGTTTTCTTCCACTTAACCAGGAGAACAGGAAAAGGCTGTATTATCCCGTCTTCTCGGCTGTGACAGTGGCAGCAGCTGACAATGGCACACAGCTGCTCCACATCAAGCCTCAATCAAGGGTGTTTATCGTTGGCTGTCCTTGTCAGATGGCTGCAGCAACTTGTCGGTGTCAGCTCGGTCTCTTTTGTCTTCGGTTCTGCGGTTCGGAACGAGGGGGTTCGGGTCGAAGCCCACCTGTTCCTTTCCCCTAATTGAGGCAGAGCGGTGCCTGCCGGTGAACGTCTTTTGTCGGTGGCAGGCTTTCCTTGTCCGTGGCAGGTTGGTGGACTTTCTGTTCGGTTCTGGTGGTGGGGTAGAGGGGGTCTGGGCCAAAGCCCACCCGGTTGACAGGTGGTTGGTAAAGTGGAACAAATGTTGTCTTTTTCCCCCTCCTCCAAGGAAACCATGAACCCAGGAAGCAAGGCTCGGTGCTGTCCCCTTTGCAACAACAGCTTCGCCTCATTGCCAAGCCACCTGAAAAGATCACACTTTGTTAACAATCTGGAGGAAAGAAGACTTTTGCTCAACCTCTCCTCAGGCCGGGTCAATGTAAGAGACTACCCGTGTAATGTGAATGGGTGTTTGTACAAGAATTCCCGCTTTGACTACCACATGCGACGCAGCCATCAGGAGCTTTCCATTGAGCAGAGGGAGCGCAACATCACTGCTGCGAAAAAATCAAGAACCATCTCCCTGCTCCGGAGCCTCAGGGAAAGCAACCCCAATCCTCCCCTTGTCTCACAGCTTGATATTGGGGTTGAACCCTGTCTTGAACAAGAGCTCTCCTCAGCTCTAGCACCACTGTCGGATCCAGGGCCCGCGGTTGTCCTCTCTCCATGTCCGGTGTCTCTTTCAGGGGAGGCAGCAGTCGGAGTGACCCTCCCTTCAGCTCCGGCACCACCGCGGGGTGCAGGGCGAGCAGCGGCCGGGGTTGGCCTCTCCCCAGTGGTGGTGCTGGAGAGACTGGACCCCTATGCGTTGGTTCCAGCAGGAGCAGCAAGAACAACAGCAGCAGCAGCAGCCGGAGTGGACCTGTCCGAGGACAGACCCACAGACCCGGGGACCAGGGGCAACGTTTTCCCTAAATCCATCAGTAGGTGACTTGGAGATTTGATGTGTCGTACGGTATGGTATGGTTTGGTATGGTGCTTCAGGTGACCATGCTTTTCTTGTCTGGTTGTTTTCACAGCAAAGTACTTGGGAGCTTACCAGGCTTACATCAAAGGTTTCAACCCGTCACGAATGAAGTTGAAAAACTCATGCTCACAGCTTTCGAGGGTGAAGGAGTTCCTCTCCTACATGGCAGAGGGAGCCCAGCAAACACACGACTGGCTCTTCCTAGACGATGTTCACCGGATCCATGGGTAATCCTCTCTCGCCTGATGTGCAGGTCTGCTGTGAAAATGCTTGGATGTCAGGTTCTTTTTATGCATGTTTGCAGATGGGCTTCGCACCTGCTCGGGAATGGAAGGAAGCTGTCCACAGTCCACAACTATCTGGGTCAACTCCAAAAGTTCCTTCGGTACCTGACTGACACACCGCCGTTCCAGTGCAGGCTCTCCAAGAGACAGATCTTTTCAGTGCGTCGTACCATCCAGAACTGTCTTAAGGAGATCCGTGGAGGCCTTCTCACCTACCAGATCGAGCTGAAGGCCAAGAAATCAGAGCGGGCAATTTCCCTGCAGACCCTCACCAGATGTCGGGAGCGTGCCAGCAGAAAGATCCCTGAGCTTCTGGAGGAAATCGCCAAACAGCCCTCGCGCCGCTTAACTTATCTTTTCTTTGGTTACTTTGCTGCGTATCTCTCGTGCATTTATGGCCACAGAAAGGGGGTCCTTGTAAACATGACTGTGGAAGAGGTTGCGGCGGCCAGGGAGAACTGCAAGTCCCCCGAGCAAGGTTACCTGATTAACGTGCATGAGCACAAGACAAAAGGATCATACGGAACTGCCCAGATCTTCCTGAAGCCGGAAGAGTTCGACTGGCTGGATCGATGGTTGAAGATCCGGGCCGGTCTCCGTCCCCCAACAAACCAGGTCCTTTGCCACCTTTGGAGGTCTGTCGGCCACAGCATTGATCAGTACTTACGGGTGGCATGGGGAGAGATGGGTTTGCCAGGGAGACCTACTTTCACGGACATCAGGAGCGCAGTGGCAACCCATGTGAAGAACCATAACTCTGTGAGACAGCGCGAGCGAATGTCTGAATTCATGTGTCACAGCCCTGGCACAGCTGACCGGTTCTATGTTTTCCACCTGGACGTAGATCAAGCAAGGGAAATCAGACAACACTTTGACCGACTCTTGGTGTTGGAGGGGTAGTAAAGTAGACTATGGACTGACTTGTTGAAATAAAATCAAAAACTTCCAACTAAATGTGTCTTGTGTAATGAAAAAAATATTCTAAGTGTCGTTATCTGCCTTACCAGAGGCACCAGATGCGTAAAAATGACTAAGTGTCGGCCCGCTGCCTTACCAGAGGCACCAGATGCGTAAAAACGACTAAGTGTCGGCCCGCTGCCTTACCAGAGGCACGAACTGAGCGTATGGTTCTATACTGCGTAGCATGGGTTGCCCATTGGACATGGTCTCTCATGGTAGTCGCCAGGAGCCCAGTCGAGAAAAACACCTCCCGCAGGATAGTAAGAGCGAGTCTTTTAGGAGCGTGGCAAGGAAAAAAAGTCTAAGTCTTGGGAGTAAGGCTCGTTGCCCTGGAGCCGGATCCCCAAGTCCTCTCCCTCCGGCCTGTGAGCAGCATGCCCTGGGTGAGTCTTGGGGTCGGGTCCTGTGTCCTGGATCCAGCCTCGAGCTCCTCTCCCTCCGGCCTGTGAGCAGCATGCCCTGGGTGAGTCTTGGGGTCGGGTCCTGGGTCCTGGATCCAGCCTCGAGCTACTCTCCCTCCGGCCTGTGAGCAGCATGCCCTGGGTGAGTCTTGGGGTCGGGTCCTGGGTCCTGGATCCAGCCTCGAGCTCCTCTCCCTCCGGCCTGTGAGCAGCATGCCCTGGGTGAGTCTTGGGGTCGGGTCCTGGATCCTGTATCCAGCCTCGAGCTCCTCTCCCTCCGGCCTGTGAGCAGCATGCCCTGGGTGAGTCTTGGGGTCGGGTCCTGGATCCTGTATCCAGCCTCGAGCTCCTCTCCCTTCGGCCTGTGAGCAGCATGCCCTGGGTGAGTCTTGGGGTCGGGTCCTGGGTCCTGGATCCAGCCTCGAGCTCCTCTCCCTCCGGCCTGTGAGCAGCATGCCCTGGGTGAGTCTTGGGGTCGGGTTCTGGGTCCTGGAGCCAGGGCAGGCCGTGTCTGACGAAGGAGCAGGCTGGCTGGAGGCACGGAGCAAGGCAGAGGAACCCAGATGCGTAAAAACGACTAAGTGTCGGCCCCAGCCTGGGGGGGAGGCTCGGGGTTCCCATGCCCAGGCAGAGGCCCCTTCCCTGGGTAAAAAGAGTCAGCCACAGCCCCTCGCCTCACCAGAGGCACCAGATGCGGAAAAACGACTAAGTGTCAGCCCCAGCCTGGGGGGGAGGCTCGGGTTTCCCATGCCCAGGAAGAGGCCCCGTCCCTGGGTAAAAAGAGTCAGCCACAGCCCCTCGCCTTACCAGAGGCACCAGATGCGGAAAAACGACTAAGTGTCAGCCCCAGCCTGGGGGGGAGGCTCGGGGTTCCCATGCCCAGGAAGAGGCCCCGTCCCTGGGTAAAAAGAGTCAGCCACAGCCCCTCGCCTTACCAGAGGCACCAGATGCGGAAAAACGACTAAGTGTCAGCCCCAGCCTGGGGGGGAGGCTCGGGGTTCCCATGCCCAGGAAGAGGCCCCGTCCCTGGGTAAAAAGAGTCAGCCACAGCCCCTCGCCTTACCAGAGGCACCAGATGCGGAAAAACGACTAAGTGTCAGCCCCAGCCTGGGGGGGAGGCTCGGGGTTCCCATGCCCAGGAAGAGGCCCCGTCCCTGGGTAAAAAGAGTCAGCCACAGCCCCTCGCCTTACCAGAGGCACCAGATGCGGAAAAATGACTAAGTGTCAGCCACTCGCCTTACCAGAGGCACCAGAAGCGGAAAAATGACTAAGTGTCAGCCACTCGCCTTACCAGAGGCACGCT